>JAUEJH010719334.1:0-11450 GCA_032275315.1 Desmognathus intermedius
CACGCACGCACGCACGCACTCACACGCACGCATCCACACACACACACACACACACACACACACACACACACACACCCTCAAGCATTACGGTCTGGTACCTGTTGCTGCTTGACCTGTTGGGGCCCGTACGCCGCCGGCTATTTAAAAACGCTGACGACTGCGGCCTGCGAGAGCAAAATGATGGACCGGTGAGATGGAATCCTTGAGAATGGAAAAACCATTACTACGCACTTTTTTTTTTTTTTTTGGGCAGCCTTCAACACACACACATGCATGCGCGCATGTCCACCTGATGCAACATCAATGGGGGCAGGATGCGCCCATCAGCAAGCAGCAACGGCAGCAGCAGCCCTCGCGGCCACGTGAACTGCTGAGTCTGCGCCCTATAAACCATAACTAGGAAGGTTGGGCTCCCTTGGGACAGTCTCAATCCCGGCTATCTCATCCGGTGTGAATTCAGCTTGGCTTTCATGTTCAGAGGCCGCCACCATGTCGTCGATAACCATGATGTCATCACCACCATCTGGAATGTCAGCACTGCCAACCTGTTGTTGAAACGCATCCACCATGGCCCCCATCACCTGCACGTTTGTTGGGTTATAGTAAACACATTTTAATGGGCGTTGTGTTGACGGTACATGCGCGCCAGATATGTACATGCCCGGAATGTGCCACACATACACACACAAACCCCACGCGTGAAGTAGACACTGTGCGAAGCTTGACTTTGCACTAGCACATCGCCGTGGTAGTAAGTGAGACATACCTGTTGCTTGCCTTGTTGGGGCGCACAACCACCACTACTTCCACCACCACCACCACCATCACCACCACCACCACCACCACCGCCATCACCACCACCTCCACCACTTCCACCACCACCACCGCCATCACCACCACCACCACCACCAGTGGAGGCATCTCCGCCAACTTGTTGTTCAAGCGCATTCATCATGTCTCCTATCACCTGCATGTTTGTTGGGTCATAGTAAACACATTTTAACGGTTGTTGCTTATGGGTGACGCGTTGCTTAACGATACAAGTAGGCTTTGGGCGCACGCACACCTGATGAACATCATCGATAATTGATGGCTCACGTTCAGCAGCACGCTTTGCAGCAGCCTGCCGATCAACACGTCTTTGCCAGTACTGTGTGTGTGTGTGTGTGTGTGTGTGTGTGGTGTGTGCGTGCATGCATGCGTGCATGTATACGTGCGTGTGTGCGTGTTTGCGCGTGTGTGTGTGTGTGTGTGCGTGTGTGTGCATAGTCACCGGATACGGTAATACGCTCAATACGTCAATACGGTAATACGCCGTATTAATACGGTATTGCATGGAGCCCCCTCATAATACGCCATTTATACGCTTTTAATACGCTTGTTTTTTGTTTTGCGCGCTACAGCCCCCCAGGAGGCACGATGAAAGCGCGCAAGGCAGTATGGTGTGGACTAGCAAGTGCACAATCACCCAAGCTAGTCAGATTCACCAATATGTCACATGTGCATAAACTATGGTCACTGATTGCCAAGCCGCAACCCGCGTGGCTTAGCTGCTGCTACTGCCAGGTATGCTGGGGCTGCCCGGGGTCCGCCTGAGGTCGGCCTAAGGCAGCTTGTCCCCACCACACGGCCTGCCCCGCAACCCGCGCGGCTTAGCTGATGCTACTGCTGGGGCTGCTGGGGCTGTTGGAGAGAGCATGTAGCACAACATTCATGCGAACAAAGGCAGTGTGCAGCCGTTGCAAGCGTCCAGAGTGCATGCACAGCTTGTTTGTCCCACAGGCAAGCTGTCTATAGCAGCTGGCGCACGCACCTCTGCTTTGCTGTAGGCCCTTAGCGTGTTCTTGATCCCCAGCTGCTTCCCCGCCACCGCCGCCTGTTGGATGCCGTCGCAAACGCTGTGGCCTCGTCCAACTTGCGCTTCGTCTCAGCGGCTACCTTTGCCTGCAGCTTCTCCCCCCCCGTTGTCTGAGTAGCAACTCCTTCATCCCCTGTGTGTACAGTGCAGCCGTTGCTGAGTCAAGCGCAAACACTATTTTAGGGTTTGTGAAATTAAGTGGGCTTCAAGCCTAATCGGTGTGTGCTGCGCAACTGTGCATCACGCGTTGCAAAGTGTAGCTTCTATACAAGTTTAACTTCAAGGCCCGTCACATACCGGGTCAGGGTTGGTGCAGGCCTTGACGTTCCCGCCAACGCCGCAGATGTGCTCGATCACGCGCGTAGACCCTCCCCACAACTCACGCCTGCAGCAATCTCTGGTGCACTTGACTTTCGGTTGGTTAGGCTGCTTGGGGCTCTCTTGGAGTATTGTTACTTGTTTTCACTCGACGGTATTGCGTTTGGGGCCAAAGCCCTTAAGCGGCATGGCGTTGCGGCCGCCGGCGGCAGCGACGGGATTAGATCAGGGATGTACCACATGCGCTTACAGACGTGCTACGAGTCGTCAAAGGCCTGTACTTGGATACACTTAACGTAGAAACAGGTTCAGAAACAAGCCGGGGCTCTTCCTGGGTCTCCAGCCGGCCCTGGAATTACCTTTTGCTCCGCAGAGCGTATTTCTGCCGTATTGACGACGTATTTTTATAAATTACGGATACGCCGTATAATACGCGTATTGCTGAAGGGCCCCAAGCGTATCCGGTGACTATGCACCCACCCACCCACCCACCCACCCCCCCACACACACCCACACACACACACGTGCACGCCGGCACACACCCGCACACATACACAAACGCAAGGCACGGACACCCACGCCCACGCCCACAACCACCCTCCCACCCCACCCATCCATCCATCCATCCATCCCCCCCCTTCCCCACACACCCACCACCACACACACACACACACAAGCGCACATGCCATATGCACAGCAGCAAACAAAATCTCACAAAACTTCACACAAAACTGTACTGATGTTAGGGTTTTGGTAGGGTTTAGGGGTACAGGGCTTTTGCATGGGGCCTGAATGAGGAAGGCTGTCTTGTTACCTGTGCGTCAACATCGCCGATGTTGTCACTGGTCTTGTCAATGCTTACACGGTCGTATTGTTGTTCGTGCGTTAACATCGCCGTGATTGTCGCACATTTTGTTGTGAGGTAGTACGCGATTTAAACTTGATTCTCAACCGTTAATGTTTTCCACAACTATCGTATGTGCGTAAATGTCGCCGATGTTTACACTCGCCTGTCGTTAACGTGGCAGTTAAAATGGCTTCGGAGATGGACTTATAAGGCCACGGAGATCTTGTCGTCTTTCGGCGTACTGGCCGACGCAGACGAGGACATACCCTCGAGCATCACAGACGCGTTCGGCAAGGTAGGCATGCAGGACCTCGAGGTCCTGCTGCCTCTGACCCTCGCTGTGCACCGCCGTGTGGTGCGCCTGGCGTTCGACATCGGCCCGAACTGGGCACTCCTCAGCAGGGAGACGCGCAAGAGCCTGTTGCCGCTCCGCGTGCTGTATGGGTACTTGAAGTTTGCCGAGGTGACCGTCCGTGCCTACGTGTCTGGAGATTCCGGTAAGAAGGAACTAACACAGCGTAAATCTCGCCGTGAGTATCACTCGAGCTGTGATTCTGTTACCGCTGTCGATCCTTTCTGTTCGGGGAACAGTGTGACAATATCGCCGCCATTGACACTTTCGCCTGCGGTCTCTTACTTTCCAGACGCCAAGTCTGCCGAATGGCTTGGCCTTCGGTATGCGGTGTACAAGGAGCTGGCGGAGAAGCGTCCGGACAAGGCCAAGGTTGTCGCAGCAGAGATCAGCAAACCGCTGGCTATCAAGAAACATCCTATTAACGAGGAGATGGATGTCGGTGTGGGCTTCGAGGAGGTTGGGGACGTTTTTGACCCGAGCCCGTTCAGGACCAACCAAGCCAAGTACTCCAACGGTGCGTAACCCTATGCTTCGTCGTCGATTGCAAAGCTTTTTCAACATCGAGAAAAAACAGTCGCAACTTCTGGTTACACCGTCTCCTTTACTGTGTGGTTTTCGATGTAGTCGTGCGGCTGCTGGAGGACATGCTTCGGAAGAGGGTGGCGCAGGAGCAGGCGGCCAATCAGGGTGGAGACCCTCCGGCAGGTACGTTTCAGTGCTGCTGTGTAAATCACGGCGCTAGTAGCGCTCGTTCTCGTAGCTTTGTTGTTTTAAACCTCGGAACTTTCAGTCGACAGCATTAAGTTCTTCCTTCCCTGATTCATCGAAACAGGTGCGTTGGCGGGGGCTGTCCAAGTGTCTGGCGACGAGAACGAAGTACCGGCTGCTAAGGGGGCAACCAGCAAGGACAGCAAGGGCAAGGGCAAAGTGGGAGATCGGTCCCGTTCTTCTTCCTCAGGTAAACCCTGCCCTGTTCCAGTTTCAAGTTTTGGACGATTGTTCAAACGAATCTCTCCTGTTCCCAATCGACCTCATCTCACCTTTTGTATTTGTTTTTGTGCGATATACTCCGTGCAGTCGCCATGGGTATGGTCGACCAAGCGCTGAGACTATCCCAGGAGGCCCGCAAGGCCTGGGCAAAACCAACGCCCATGGATTTGGAAGGGGAGACCAGCCTGGCTCCAGTCGCCAAAGAACTGGCGGGCACCCTCTCAGGTAACCAAATAATTGCTTTTCTGATGTTGTAATCATGTTGTTAATATCGGCGTGATTGACGCGCAAACTCTTCGCCTTTTTTTTTCAGTGTGGATGCTAACAACGTCTCGTTTTTCCAGCTATCGGAGCTGGGGCGAGCAAGCGCGCGTGTCCTCCGCCACACGCGCTCTCCCCGCCCCGACCGACCAAGACCTCCAGGCACACAACAGCCAGGTCAGAGCGTTTTGACTGGGAGGCAGTGCAAGAATTCGATGGCGACCTGGGTCAGGTGGTCGACATGGAGGAGGACAGTGCCAAGCAAGTCGTGGAAGCAATGATCAACAAGTGCGCTGGGTGGACCCTGCAGCTGGAGACGGACTCTGTGATCCTGGAGATCTTCTTGAAGGTCCGTATCTGCTACTTGGACTGCCGTCACTTTGATTGCCTGTCATAAGAGCGTTAACGGGAATATTTCGAGTATGAGTAAAATCACCAACATCTGTATGTGTGCTCCACCATGCAGCTTCCAGGTCACACTGTGCCGCAAGGAGTACGGGTCGCACACCTGCAGTCCTTGAAGTGGAAGGACGATTACCTGCATGCAAAGCTGGGGCGGACGGCTGGCCAGGACTTCTCGTTCGACGTCGTCCTCGATCCAGAAGGGTTCAGGTACGCCAACGTCCTGTGTATTCAGCGCCGCGGACAACGCCCCCGTTTCTGGTTCAGTTTTGTTCACCGTGCCATAGTGGATGCCCTGTTGAGCTGCGTTGTGACTCACACCCCTTCACCACGACAACCACAAAATACCCTGTACAGGTCCGAGGCCAAGAACAAGGCAGCGATCACTACCTGGATGAAGATTGATAATGGCGGATTGGTCAAGTGCGTGAACGACGACCTGGAGGACATCCGCCAGCGTGTCGGGAGCCGGTGGGTTGACAAGTACAGCACCTACGGCCAACCCCGGCCGCAGGTGTTCAAGCTTCAAACTCCCGTGGGCCTCAGCAAGACCAAGGACGCCAAGGGCAAGATCGAGGCTACCATGCGCAAACAGACAGAGAGCGAGTCGGTGTACGTCCGAGACGAGCATGGCCATCCGCGTCTGATCGATGTGCCGACAAGGTATGCCGATTTATTATTACATTTGAACCGGGCGTGAACATCGCCGTGAGCAACGCTCTGCATGGTCAATTTAATCGTGCCTTTACATTCTGGTTAGGGCCCAGCGACAATATCGCCGACATTGACGCAATTCCATACATAAAGTTTTGTTGGCACCGACACGCTCATTTCTCCGATTAATTGTCACCGTGCAGACTTGTGACACCGGCGGACAAGTATGAGGGCGGCATTTACGTGGTGAGAGACAATGGGATCAACTGGACGCACGTGAACAACATCTACCTGATGCTGAAAAACCACCCGCTCCCTTTGGGCGGCGTGAAGTCCTTCATCTTCCTGCTGGACCCGAACACCCCGTCTGAGCGCCACCCAGGCACCAAGATGTCAGCTGATGAGTTCGGGGACCTTTACGCAGCGGCCGCGTTGGAAGGGAGGGAGGCCGTCATCGCCCTGTTCGAGAAGTACAAGGTCGTCGTCATCGGCGGCAACCACGGCTACTACGGCAGGGAGAAGCTCTGGAAAACCACCTGCCCGTCAGACGTGGAGTGGTCGTACTTCGAGCAGCACTACGCCAACGTCTACTACATGCGCGGCTACATCATTGTCGGCGTCGACCTGCAACGGGCAAAACAGGTGAGGTGTCACATCTCCTTTCACGTCTGTCATTGCCACTGACATTTAAATATACCATAGAGTGACAACATCGCCGCGAGCGTCGCTGACAGTGTCCTCTCGCAACCGTTATTATCAGATGGCCGTCGAGCACAACCTGTCGTTGGAGACGGCCATGACCGAGAGGGAGCTGATGAAGGTCGCGCGGGCAAACTACATCGAGGCGACCGGCGGCCCGGGCGTATTGGAGGCAGACCGCAGGGCCTTGATGCGCAAGACCGCCCCAACGAGAGAGAAGATCAGCGAGGCGGTCAAAGACGCCCTTGAGGCTGCATGGCAATCGACAAAGAACAGGACCGACATGGTGACAATCGCTTGCTGGCCCCAGGAGGCGTGGGACACATTCGCCGACTACTTGGAACTTTACAAGTGCGTGGCTCGTCATAACCCCTGCAAATACCCGCGTGCACACTGGATGTTTTGTTTGACGACATCGACGAGCTTGTATCCCCTACAGACCAGTGTCAAACTCGCCGTGATTGACGCATTTCATCACCCCCCAGGGAAGGTTGCACGACCAAGGTGCAGGGCTGGGAGACGGCTGGGAGAAACATCAGCCAGTTTCCATACAAGAGCGACCGGTGGGACGACGAGGTAGGCCCGCTCGTCTTTGACCACACATTCATCAATTTACATTCGCTTTCAAGTTGTATTGGACAGCCTTGCGGTGCCCACACAGTGCTTTTAACGCCGATATTGACGGACCCCCCACCAACCACCCTTGTCAACATGCTTCACACGCAGATCATTATCAGGCTCGTCAAGGCGGCTGCGGCCGGGCGCCTGTTCATTGGGCAGGGTTCGAAGGAGTTTCGCAAAAGCATCGAGGACGAGAAGAATTACGAGAAGGGCATGCACTTCTTCTGCAACCTGGTGTGCCACGCGGAACCCCCGAACGGCGTGGTAGACCTCACGGCAATCAAGGCCGACCGCGACGTCAACGAGTGGGTGCAGCCCAACAGGAGCCTGATCGCCAAGGTCGGCAGATGGATGTACGAGGGCAAGCAGGAGAATGAGGGAGGCCCCAAGAAGTCGGACCTGGAGAAGCAGAAGGATGGCAAGAGGAAGGTGTGTTCTAGGTATCCAACTTCTCGAGTTTTCAATCTCTCCTTATAGCCTGTAGTATTCTGTCAGCGTCGTTGGCGGCGTTATTAACACACGCTCCTCTTATCTTCTGTGTAGCCATTTCACGTAAATCAGGTCCAGGGGACCTGGAAGTCCTGCCACCGCGAGGAGAAGCACATGAGGTTTGATGGGGACCCGGCCAAGGTTCGCGCTTCCACGGCCGAGATCGACCGTGCCAAGACTGCTTTCTTCCACGAGATCTGGAGGGAGCTTGGGCTGGCGGCGAGTTACCACCGCTTCATGTATGAGGACGAGGAACCGGGGGTGGACGCGTGGGGCCAGGCCAAGGACGCGGCAGAGGACATGGACATGGCAGAGGCAGAGGCGGTGGAGGATGAGGGCGAGCAGCATGTTGAGCGTCATCCCGTGTTTATGCAGTGGACGGTCGGCGGGGGTGAGCCTTTTCCCGAGAAACATTTTCACCCAGACCTGATCATTGCAGACGCCGTGTACGGGCCGCCTGGCGAGGACACCGGGATCAAGTACGGTGGCCCGGACAGCGAGTCTGCCAAGGCATGGGGTGAGGAGGAGTTCGAGGCGGTGATCAAGGTGCGTCTCAATTTCACGACCTTTACAACAGATCGCCCTTGCATGGTGTCAAAATTGTATTATTTTCACATTACAGTTCGTGACGGACCTTGCTGTGCCTGCCTCCTTGCAGTGGGCTGACAGGCACCACAATCGCGCGGTGCTGGCCTTCTTTCCCGGCACCCTGCAGCAGCAGTACTTGCTGCTGAAGGTGGCGAAGGATATGGGGTTCGATGGCCATCTGCGACTGACCTGGATCAAGAGTAAGTATGGGCTTTGCGTTGTTCACGCCGATATTGTCACACATGCCTTTAAGAATTGCAACGCCTGCCTACATTTGCAACGCCTGCCTACATTTGCACGCTGCGACGATATCGCCGATTTTGACGCACAGACGCTTGAATGCAGGTGACGGCCGCGGCAAACTGGGCTACCGTGTTGCCCACACAACCGAGCCCATCGACGTCTTCTGGCGCACGGGCCTGCAGAACCGTAGCCAGAACTTCCCCCACGACCTCCAGGTCGGCTGCCACCGCCACACCGACTCCATCATCTGCCCCCCCGTGGGGCGCAAGTACACCAACGTGGCCGGCACCTCCAACAAGCACCAGAAGCCGGTCAGGGTGATGGCCGAGCTGGTGCACCGCTACTGCCGGAACACCGGCACAGTGTGGGACTTGACTTGCGGGTCTGGCACAACGGCAATGGTGTCGCTGTTGGGTGGCAGGTTTGAGACGCGGAGGTACTTCCTTTCTGACAAGGAGGCTGCCCAGGTGACCCTGGCCGACCGCCGCTACGACAACGGCGCTGGCGACCCGGTGGACACCTATGCCACGCTTGCCCTGCCGCCATTCGCTTTTGGGCTGGAGGAGGAACTGACGGCTGCCATCAAGAGGCGCCAGGTAACGGTCGTAGTGTTTGTGTGATTGACTGTGCATGTTTGTGTGGATGACAGTACATTGCTTCGCGCATAAACACTTTCATGCTGTCGTTTCAAACGTACGGTTTGGCTGTCTTTTTGTCCAGCCGCAGGGCGGTGGCCCCGTCGCAATGGACGATGACGAGGACGACGACGACGAGGTGCGCGCAATGAACTGGTTAGGATTCGTTCACACTGCGTTACTGCAGCCGCGAGCAACGCTACTTTGGAGACTTACTGGGACCTGGCACCCTTGCGTGCAGGATGCTGGTGGAAGGGTCGATCTGGTTGGTGGGCGACAAGAGGAGGTGATCTTGCATTCCCAGCGCAAGTTAGACATCAAATTCGGTGTAGACCAAATCTTCACAAGGTTCAGCACACTGGCACTGGTGCCGGGGACTCCAGAGGTAGATTTGAGGAAGGGACGCTGTGTGTGTTTGCAACGAGTAAGCCTAGCCAGTTGTCAGCACGCCTGCCTACATGTGACTTGAATTTATTTGCTCGTATCTGTGTTTTTTTGCAGAGGGAAGGACCACGGGCCGCTCGCACCGCCCCCCCCGGGGGTGGCGAGGGAGGCAAGGGTGGCGAGGGAGGCAAGGGTGGCGAGGGAGGCAAGGGTGGCGAGGGCGACGAGTCGCCAGAGGTAAGAACATGCGCGGTCGACTGAATTGTTGTCTTATACCCTTGGTTTTCCGTCAACATCGGCGCGGTTAACGCTATATACTTGGCCCTCACTTTCTTTACCTGATGTGTATGCCTGTGTTGTAGGTGCTGGAGGCTGATGTCACCCCTACTAAAAAGACAACCGGGGCCGAAGGCGCGACGAATGGTGCTGACATGGCCAGGCAGGTACGTCTATTCCCTTGACAGCATCCACACTGTCAATATCGCCGTAACCAACGCTGGTACCTGATGTAAATCAGGTGTCCATTCCCATTCTCTGGTAACACCCACACCGTCATCATCGCCGTAACCAACGCTGGTACTTGATACAGATCCTGGTTCTTGTGCATGCGTTTACAGATGCCGCCGTTTGTGCATGTCCTCCCATCGCCGCAGGGGCAGGAGGTGAACGGCACGGACAAAGAGGTAATTCCGAATCAGGTCAGACGGTTCCTGTTCTTGTTTGCCTGCGGGAATCTTGGTAGCCTGTCTTGGCCAAGTACGCATTCCCAAAAAATAGACCTCAATTGAACCGTGTTCCACTCGTTCTAAACAGGGTGACGTTGTGCTGGACACCCAGGCTCCTGGCGGCAGCCACGCGCGGCAGCCACGCGTGCCTGGGCTACGTGCGCCGCCCGATTCCCGGGTGCCTGTGGATGTTACTCCGTCGCCTCCCTCGCAGGCTGATGTCAACACACAGGAACCCGTAGACACACCCCAGGCACTGCCTCGGGGCGCGGTGCTTCCCATGTGGGATGTCAAGGTTCACGGAGACTTTCCAGTCAACATCTGCAAGGGCTGCAATGGGAAATTCACCAAAAAGTCCAAGGTGGGGATCTGCCCCGGCTGCCAAAAGCTGGTGCACAACAACAAGTACAACCCCACATGCGTCAAGATGGACTTCCAGACCGAGAAGTACGGCTGTGTCGAGTGTGTCGATAACAATTTGATCAAATAAAGAGCGGTAATCACGCCGCTATTGTCACACCCGCCCTTGAACAGCAACTTTGTTTTTCTCTTATGCAACGCCCATTGAATCTGTTTTCATTTCACACGCTTTTTTAACAAACTGCCTTTGAGCCGTTTGTTCTGGTTTGGCTGATTGTTGTTGCTGCGTTTGCTACCTACGTAGTTCTGCGTTAGGCACGGGCCTGTGTTTTTGAGGCAGTTACTTTCAGTGTTTTCTTTTGTTTTCAAATAAGCACTTGTTTGTTTTTGTCGCCGAACCCTTTGCTTGCTGGCGTGTGCCATTATACTGTTCACTCTGGATATCACCGGTCAAGGCTGTCCTTGTTGTAAATTAGTTGTCACCCACGTCTGTCTCACCCGTGCGCGTTAGTTCGGCTCACAAAAGGACTTGGTCGCACCGCGGCTTACACCCACAAACAGCTGTGGTAATGTAAAATAATTTGTGGCCTACTTAACTCACTACCTGCTGACCGGTCAAGGCTGTCCTTGTTGTATACAAGGCACGACAGTCGATTGCGACTGACCCAAACACGGCTGTGGTGATGTAAAACTATTTGTGGCGTATTTAACGCCGTAACCTACGCTCAACAACTCCGAGAACTTGGGCCAAGCACGCCACAGAATAACACCAAATAGAGCTTTAACACCTGAAATGAGCCGCTTTTGACGCCTTGAGCTTGCAAACTATGAGTTCAAACCCCAGTTTGGCGTTCAGTTGGGTACATAACGACCCGAAATGACCCTTTGCACCGCACCCCAAAAAAACTGAACCACCCGACAAAAACTGATTTCAACGAATTCCTTGTTAGTGAGTCGCCTCTAGTACTGGCCACGCATGTCACGGGACGTGCAGAGCTTTGTGCACAGTTGCCGCGTGTGC
>JAUEJH010730410.1:0-11329 GCA_032275315.1 Desmognathus intermedius
TTCCATTCCCTCTAGATCTGTTGAATTTGGGACAACAGTAGAGGTCCTGGGAGCTTGAGCGAAGGGTTCTTGCTGGAACGTAAGGGGTCACAACATCGGTCAGATAGGCAGGGGCAAGCCCCTTACGGCACTTGTACATCAACCCCAAGGCCTTGAAGACAATTCTTGCACGGACAGGCAGCCAGTGCAGGCTCTTGCGAGACTCAGTTATTGAGGCAAATCTAGGAATGGCAGAGATGGCCCGAACCGCATCATTCTGCAAGATCTGCAACTTCTGGATGTTTTTAGCTGATGTGCCCAGAAGCAAGCTGTTGCAATAATCGAGTCTGGACAACACAACAGCACGCGCCACGGTCGCACAGTTCTCTAGTGACAGGAAGAGTCTAAGCTGGCGCAGGAGCTTCAGATGGAAGTGTGTGGTGCTAGCTATCGCATTCACCTGTGAGTCCATAGATAAAGAAGAATCTAAGATGACGCCCAGGGTTTTGACCTTATGAGCAGTTCGGATCGAGCAACCGTCCAAACAAATGGAATCGTAGCAGGTCCCCAACTTAACGATTTTAGTGGATGAAGCAACCAACATAAGCTCAGTCTTGGAGCCATTTAGGCACATCCAATTCTGGGACATCCAGGTCTTCAGGAGATCGTAGATCTTATTGAGACTAGCGACGTCGGTTGCATAGTCCCCCGTAATCTCCAAGAAGACCTGGGTGTCCTCGGCAAAGTTGGTAAACTGCACGTTGTGCCCAGAGAGTAAGTCGAAAAGTGGCCTCATATACAAGTTGAAGAGTGTAGGGGACATAAATTCGTGAACAACGGTCAGAAAGGAAAGACCTTATCCAAGCAATGGCTCCAGGAGAAAATGACCTGGTGTTCAAGAGCTTAGACAGCAGCAGATCATGATCTAAAAGATCCAAAGCCGCGGAGAGGTCGAGCAACATGAGGATCCCTATTTTCCCCTTATCGATGGTATCCAGGAGCTTGTTCTGTAGGTCCAGGAGGGCGGTCTCAGTCCCCACCCCGGCCCTGAACCCTGATTGACCAGGATGAAGCAGTTGACTGAGTTCTAGGTGATTTTGGAACTGCCCTGTTGCTACTTTGTCAATGATTTTAAGGAGTAGCTGGACGTTTGTAATGGGTCTGTAACTGCTCGGGTCAGCAGGATCCAACCCCGCCTTTTTCAGAAGTGGAGTAACCTAAACTCTTTTGATAAGGTCTGGTATAGAGTGGTGAGCAAAAGTGGAATTAGTAAATCTAACTAAAAAAGGGGCGAAGGCCTCAGGATGGTTGAGAACAATTTTGGCTAGGCAGGGATCGCTAAGGACAGAGGATGGTTTAAAATCTTTGAGGTGTGTCAATACTTCCTCAAGTGAGGTGGGTTTGAATTCGAAGCCAGAAGTCAGGGAAGCGGAGTCCCAGCTAACTAGGCCATCAACTTGAGACATAGGGGATGGAGTAAGGATACTCGTAGCTTGCACCCTAGAGGTTTTTGTCTGGCAGGGCCCTATAGACTCAAGAGAAATAGTGTTCGGGGAATCTTGGAGCTTGACCCTTTCCCTGGGATTCTCTGCCTGATGAGTCTTTGAGACATCAGAGATGATATTATTCCTAGCTTTTTGGATCTTGGATTTAAAGAAAGCCTGAATCTTAGAGCACATATTAGAATCAGGTGTGAAAACATCTTCGCTACACACCGGATCTTTGGCTTCCTTCAAGATGGAAAAGAGCTCTTTCACATTATTAAAGGCGTTCTGGATCCGAGTATTGTAGTAATCCTTCATTGCGAGGCAGATGGCTTTTCTGTATTGGGCATCTGCTCCCTTCCAAGCGATCTTATCAATAGGGTTAAGAGTTTTGTGCCAGGCCTTCTCTAAGGTTCTTTTGGATTTCCTAAGATTCGCTAACGAAGGAGAGAACCATTTTTGTTGTCTGGTACTTTTCTTGGACTCAATAGGAGCATAGGTGTCCAGCATATTTTTCATGATATCATTGTAAGCTTTGGCTAGGGTCTCTGGAGTGTCAGCGTCAAATGTAGACTTCATTAGGCTCGCCAACTGAGGGACCACAACTGAGGGACCACTATAGAAGAGGTAATGTTTCTTAAATTCCAACAAAAACTGTGGTAGCATGGATAGGTGGCTGTCTAGTGGGCAGAGGTAGAGTAAACCTAATGAGAAAATGGTCTGACCAAATACAGGGCTCAACTGAGTTGACCTGGATAGAGATGTTATTAGTGGCTAGCCAATCTAAGTTATTTCCTTTCTCGTGAGTGGTGGTTCTTAGTGCCTGGGTAAATCCCAGATTGGCAAGAGATTTTTCTAGGTGTATTGCAGCAGGATCAGAAGCGTTTCCCAGCCAGTAATTAAAGTCCCCCAGTAAAACTGCTGCTGTGTTTGTTTTTAGTAATGAGGGGAGGGCTTCAATGAACCTGTCATGGAAGTGCGGCATTGTTTTAGGTGGACGATACAGTAGCAGAAAGTTGATGGTGAAGTTTTCATTAGGGGAAAACTTTATCCACAGGCATTCACAACCTGCGATTACAAAAGATGGCCCAGTAAACAAACAGAGATGGGAGCGAAAGAGAACTGCTACCCCCCGCCGCAAGAGTGTTGTCGGTTACATGATCGAATGCTGAAGCTTTCGGGGACCGCTAAATCAATAGTGGGGCCTGAGGGCTCGGTAAGCCATGTCTCAGTGAGAAAGAGAACATTCATGAAGCATGGCTTTTGCCCAAAGAAAGACTCAGTTTCTGATTTGATTTAGATTACGGCTCATTTTTAGCTGAATTTCTTGGTTTATTTTATTTAGATGTTTTGTTTTGTATGTTTTATATATTTTATATAAACTATGAATTGCAACTAATATGGCTAAATAAACTATCAATATCCACCTTACCATGCATTTTTTATTTGGGAGGCAAATATGTATTAACTATAATCATCGAGCATTTAGTGCCCTTGTTATCATATAGATCTGAAATCCGGATGGAAATAAATGTATCTTCACTACGGGATAGCAATGTACTATTTAGACGATTGTCTACAATGTTAATAGACCACAGCTTGCCCTGCCTTTAGCCAATTTAATGGCCTTTATTTCATAATATACCATGCCTAGGCAGTCAAGCCCACTTACGTGCCATGTCTCTTGAAGTATATAGATTCCAGCATATGATTTAGATGTTCGATTTTTTCTTTGTTTATACCTGAACAATTCCAACATAGAACAATAACTTGACTGTCATCATGCTTGGCAATATGATTTTTTATGAAGTGTACTCAATATTTCGTTCCACTCCCTATTTCCAATCTGTCTACCCGTCATTAAATCATTAATTGGGATGTCTACTATCCTGCACCCGGAGTTCAACTCTCCCCCTTATCAATACCAATCCATGGATTTTTATTTACACTCTTGTGATTTGTTAGTCCCATATCATACTGCTGAGAACTTAATGATCTCTCCCCATACAAACCACTTTGTCTTATACAATCAATTCCTTTTAGATATTTCTCTCTGTTTTTTATTTCCCAACTGCAAGCCTGTATATCACTAAAATTAATCGATTCTAAACAGACATCCAGGCCCCGTATGTATAGTTCCTCACATTTATCAAGTAGCCATTGTAAGATTTTATTCTGATAAAATCTCACAAATGACATTGTTCCAATATTCATCTCAGATATGGGAGCAATATATACCCAATCAATGTCATCAGTTTTAATTAATCTCAATTCAGGTATTGTTTGTAGGATTGCTAACAGATGTTCTCTATTTATAGGTAGGTCATTCTTATCTGGAAATAGATTTCTTATGGAAATTACATTAGTTTTGTCATTTCGATTTATGTCCATGAGTTTAGTGTTATCCTGAGGTCTCGAGCCCCAATTGCAGGAACCGGACTTTACCCTTACATTGTCAAAGGGTAATCCGACATGAACCATCAACTCATTGTTACTACTGCTTGCATTACGAATGGTCA
Source organism: Desmognathus intermedius (assembly GCA_032275315.1). Lineage (NCBI taxonomy): Eukaryota > Metazoa > Chordata > Amphibia > Caudata > Plethodontidae > Desmognathus > Desmognathus intermedius. Next base: position 3,983 of record JAUEJH010730410.1, read on the forward strand.
CTTTACCTAGAGGTCCTCCTGTTATCCATGGTAGACCTACCTTAACATTCTCTAAATGTGATAGGTCACACATCCCTTTTCCACCGGCTAATACAGGTTCCTTTATTGTTGATATATCATTAATCTGTGTTCTTATCGTATCAGTGACTACATAATTCCCATCTTTTACTATATTTCCTGTTGTACCTCTCATGCCAAATATATTACCTTGATGGAAACTATGATCATTCCGACTTGCGACATTCAATGGTCCCACTATCCTACCACCAAATGGGAGAGTAGTACGAGTAGTACTATCCGATTCCATACTTACTACACCCCTAGCGGTCCTTGGGCCATTAAAGCTGTTAGCCAATGGATTCAGCTTAGACTTACCATCTTCGCTTCCTGCAGGTATACTTTCATCAATACTTCTTTGTGAACAGCTTCCTTTGCCGTCTGCCTCCAACAGTATAATAGCACTATCCTTCTCTAATCCTGTATTAACAATTATTACATCCTGATCGGTATTCTCCATTTCATTACTTTTGATTCTCCTTTTCTGTTTACCCCATAATAAGGGGATTGTAGTGTTGATATTTCGTCTTTTTGATTTTTTCTTTTTACCCTTTTTTGCTATCAATACCTCATTATCTTCAGAAGGGCTACAAACATTAACTAGTCCGTCAACATTACCATTTTCTTCTTCCAATGGTGAGTTGTTAATATCAGCTGATAAACCAACATTACCAATAACTTCTACCATTGGATTTAACCCGTCCTGAATTTCTAGTAACTCTTCAATAGATTTATCATCAGTTACGGGTATTTTCTCATCTAACTTAGCTTCATTAGTTGTAACTGCTATCTTATCAGGAATATGGATTATCTTTGTCTCCACGGTACTACACTCAACCATTTCATTTATATATTTTTCTTCTTCTAAGGTTAATGGTGGGAAATCACAGTCCCTGTTCTCATCTAAGGCCTTACATATATCTACGGATTGAATGACACTAGCAGCCATACTAGGATTCTTCAGTTGAACTCCAGGAGTTCCATTATTAATCTTATCCGTCGATATATTAATTACATTCGTAATAGGGCATGGTTGCGTGATACACACAAGTTTCTCCTTTTTTAATGTTAACCAGTGTTCATGGGGGTCAGCTTGAATAGCTACAGACCTTACTTTATTGTCATCCGTTTGACAATCGCCATCTTTAGTGACAATCATCGCCTTAGAAGTTAAAATTTCAATCCAATTAAGCATATCTGTATGGGCATCTGCTTTAATCGAATTCGCCTGCATCATAATAATCAATGTTTCGATCAATTTGTAAACATCTCTGATTTCACTCGCCAGCATTTGAGATCAGGTGTCAACGTAATTCATAAAAATGTTCACGTCGCTACCCAATACATCAACTGGCAGATTATCTTCCTCCTGTTCAAAATTTAAGGAGGTGTTTTTTTTGTACAGGGTCGATATGTGAACAATTATTGCCTTCTGATACATTCAATTTTGACTGGTTTAAGGGCATATTGTCTGCCACACACTCTATTATACTATTTTTATTGGTTTTCATACCCAATGCTTCAGATGGCTCTTGTAGTTTATCTGACTCTACTATATTTGATGAAAACAATTCATTATTAAAAGAACTATTTATCAGCTCAGCTGATATATTGTGTTTGGGCAAAGTACTATCAATATTCGTTTCTTTAGAACTTAACGGAGATATATTTACTGGGCTATTTCTCTTGAGGTTTAAATAATCTTTATTGACATTTTTCAGTCTTACAGATATAAAAACACAAAAAGGAAATTTAATACACACAAAAAAAGGAAGCCAAATAGCATTTTACAGCGGGACTCCACGTATACTAAACACATTTTTCAGGTAAATATAAATGCGAATTAAAACAGACGGATCAGTTTCATTTGTGATATATATCGGATCAATAGCATTTGTATTGGTATATTTGCTTAAACATCTTAATTGTAGATCCTTAAAATTTGGGCAGTTAAATATGTGGTACAAGTCATCTATAACTCCAACACATGTTGGACAATATCTTTCTTCCTTTGGGACTCCCTGACGAGCAAGCATATACATATTGGTAGGTAGGATACCATATCTTAATTTCATAAGTATTCTTAAACTTGACCGAGGGAGCTCCAGGGAGAAGAGAAAACACATATTTTTATGAGTTTTTATAGTTCTAAATAATGATAATGTAGATTTATCAGTGCTTATATGATGGAGATTAGAGCAGGCCACAGTGGAGATTCGATTTGTAATACACATTTTGGTTAACAGTTCAACATTCTCACAATCCGACCAAAAAAAAGAAAGGTTATAGGTTCTTGCAATACTTATGGTCGATTTTGCAATAGAATAAATGTTGGCTGATTTAAAAATTTCAATTACACTGTTACCAATTAGTGAATCAGTATCTCTCCGAGCCCAGCATTTCAACGAATAGAGGTAAACTCTTCTACTTATTTCATCTCCAATCGGTATTACATCAAGATCAAGTAAAAGAGAGGCAGAGACAGCTGCCTGTGGTAATGCAAGCATTTTTTTCCAGAATAGACTCTCCCAAGTGCTGATTTCGATATGCGCTGGACCCGAAATTTCACAGCCATACAGGATACAATTCCTATATTTTGACAAATACAGCATTTTCATTGTTTCAACCTTTGTAACATATCCAGAGCAGATAAGTTTCATCATCGCATTCATTATAAGGTTATGTTTAACTTTTAGGTTTGCTATATGATGGTCCCATGTACCCTTCGAGGAAAAGTACATACCCAGATAGTAGTAATGCAAGACTCGTTCAAGGCAGCCAGAACTAAGATTCCAGTTGTACTGACGGATCTTTTTTTTCCGGGTAAAGCACATAACCTTGGTTTTATCCAGGTTTATAACCATGTTGTTTATTGCAGCATACTGCTCTAATAATTTTAATTTAGTATTGAGACCCATCGGAGTAAGGTCAAGAATTACCGAATCATCAGCGTAACAAAGTGAGTGAAAAGAGATGTTACCAATTCGGGGCGGAAAGCTATCTGGCTGGGACAGAAATTCTTCAAAATCAGATAAAAATAAATTAAATAAACAAGGTGCAAGGACACACCCTTGTTTCAGTCCTCTAGATGTATATATTTTACGTGACAGTTGACCATCACTACCCCATCGCACTCTAACCCAAGTTTCTCTGTGCAATTTTGCTATTGTTGCTACTAACGTATATGGTATACCTAAACTGAGCATTTTTCCCCAAAGTTTATCTCTGGGTACTAAATCAAACGCCTTTTTGTAGTCAATAAAGCATGCATAGAGTGAGCCTTTCTTATCTAATACATACTTATCAATTACAGACGAGAGCATAGTGCAATGGTCAATGGTTGAGCAATTAGCTCGAAAGCCTGCCTGAGTGGGATTTAGTAACTTACCACTGGAGACAAAGGACTCCAACTCCTTCAAGAGCAAACTTGCAAATGCTTTCCCTCCTGGGTCCTGCATTGCAAGTGTCCTATAATTATTAGGGTCATCTTTTGAACCCTTTTTATGTAGGGGAAGGAGAATAGAGCCCAACCAGCTATCTGGTAGTTTGAATTGTAAATTAGTAAAATTTACAATTGGGGCGATAACATAAGCCCAATCCATAGCTGCAAGTTTAAAACATATAGGAGGGAGGCCCTCTGGGCCACAAGCTCTTGATGGGTTCATTTTATTAATAGTGTTATATATCTGACTAACTGTAAAGTGCCTGTTTATCTCTAAATCCACCAAATCAAAAAAAGACTCATTATCATTATATTCATATGTATAGTTAGTTTCAGTGCAGGTATAGATTTCTTTAACATGCTGGACCCATCTGAATTCATTAATATGTAGATCAGGTGGTCTACAATACGAAGGGAATGCTAATTTATTAATGATGGACCAAAACTGTTTACTATCCCTATCATTTAGAGTTGTCAAAATTTCATTCGAGACTTTGATTTTATGTGCTATTTTCTTTTGTTTTAAAAAATAGCGATAGTCTCGCTGGATCTGTTTCAGGAGAACAATATTGATCGGTAGGTGTCTTTTGATTTTACGAATTGTTTGCCAATAAGTACGTCTGACCTGTTTACAAACATCATCAAACCACTCATTATATTGACGAATTTCACGCTGCCGTGCACTATAATTATAATTCTCAACTGTAAAAGAACTGACAGCTAGACGAACTAGAGCTTCGTACAGTTTGACTGGGTCCTGCTCTTTATCCTCAATTACTGTCCTAGGTAATGAGGAAAAGAACGTATTAAAGTGTTCAGGAGTACAGGCATTCCAAAGAATTTTTGATCGGGAGGGTATCAAAGCCAGTGGACCCTGAAGTAGGTCCCATTTTTTGTTGAGCCTTAGATTTAGATCAAAATGTAACAAGGCATGGTCCCCTTCTCCCAACCAAAAAGTGGAAAGCGAAACAAAACACTGAAACTGATCAATTCTAGCAATAAGGAAGTCTATAATGGAGACTAGAGAGCCACGTTTAAATGTAACATCATTTGCAGAATTAGGTCCTAGGCGACCATTCATAGGACATAAATTGAGTGCTATCATATCATGTACAAACAATTCCTCCATTTCAGATGTAGTAATATTTACAGAGGGAAAATTGCACTCAGGTAAACCGTCCAACAGTTGAAACCAATCTGCAAACAATAATGGCTGTAAGATATGTAAATTAAAATCACCTGCCCAAATCAATATATAGTCAGGGTGATTCTGTATTATTTCCCCTAGTGTAAGAAACAATGATTTAAAATAATCCTTAAAAGTGTTTTTTAATAAAAATTTCGGGTGACAATACCAGTTAGCAAAAATAAAACGAGAAGTGAAAGAGGAGCAACTAATGGAGGCAGTTACACATAAAAGGCCAGAAAGATCTGGCCAGATTTTCTCAATCTTCCAACTAAGGCGATTGTGTAAAAGGATAGCAATACCTCCACTGTTATGCCCCATACAGGACTTTTTCGCATACTGACAGATGCAATTAAAATCTTCATATTCAAGGTCCACTAAAGACCACGTTTCTTGTAGAAACATAAAATCATATTTACATACGATATCTCTTACATCTGGTCTGGTAAGTCGAGTAAATCCTGCACAATTCCAAGAAGCACCTAGCAACAACTCATTAGGGCGATTGGCTAGATAAATGACTCCTCAAATCCCGCCTCTTCATTAAAGTGTGATGGAATGTCAATGTACTCGACTAAATCTGGTTGTTCTTCAACTCGGTATTGAATCGCATTAGATGGCCGCCCAACTGAGTTCCAGTCTGAGTCCATCAACCTTTTTTTCGCAGAGTTGTGTTTTGGAGAAACATCATTCTTACGTTTTCTGTTTGAATTATTTTTTGTAGCAGAGGAATATGATTTGGTGATTGTAACTGGATTTGATCTTATAATCAACTTGTTTTCGCCAACATCAAGTCCTTTTGAAATAAAGAAATCTAAATTGTCCCAAATTAAATTGCGAAGGGAAGAACTTTTAAAATAAATTTGTGTAATGGTTATGTATTCTGAAATAGAATGAAACTTAATTTTACTAATATCTGAGGATTGGATATTACGTAATGCATAATTCATAGAACAAAGAACTAAAAATGCAGGGAGGTTGAAGGATCTGTTTAAAAAACCATCTTCCTTTACAAATAATGGGCGAAAATTCAGAGAGAAAGGACAAACTTCCTTAACAGATGGAGGAGTAGAAACAGAGGACTGAGATACAGTGGTGAGTGGTGCAGGAATGTTAGATGATCCCAAAGTTGGAAACTCAGTTTGGAAAACCGGGGCAGCAGGATTAAGAGGTTGTTTCATATTTAGGCAAAGAGTCGGCGCCACTGGGTTAGAAAAGTTCCGATTACTGGATCCTAAAAGACCATCTTTTTGAGCACCTGAATGAGTGGGAGGAACAGATGATTGGGAAGCTATACAGCTCGGAGTAGTAGATGTAAAAGCAGTAACCGGCTCATTTAATCTCGGAGTATGAGAGGTAATATTTTCTGAGATATTCTTGCAGTTTAATAACTGCACAAGCTTATGATCAATCGAGTGTATGGTTTTTTCAATGCGCTGGGAGTCCTTGAGAATCTGTAGAACAAGACCTTTGTCTTGTTTCTGGGCGTCTCCAATGAATTTTAATTGAGATTGGATAGCCTCTATCTGTTTAGTATGTGAAGCTTCGGCAGCTCTAGCTAGGGCGAAATTTTTCAATCAATTCCAGGTCCTCAGCCGGGATAGAACTCATACTTAAGTTTAAGTGATCTGAACCAATTACTTCACCTGCTTGATTAAGTATGTTTAATTGGAAGCTTGGAACACCTAGCTGCGCAGATGGTAACTCAAGGTCTTGTGATAGTGTGTCAAAATCTACCATATTTGAATAAATAGGCTCGAGAACTACTTTGACTTCATGTTTGTTCTTATTAGTAACGGTGTTTAACTGATCCATGGTATTTGTATCATTTCCTTCTAAAATTATCCCCTCGTTCGTATTACCCTCTTTACCAAGAGGATTATCTATGTTTGTTGTCTTATCCTCTTTTAAAACACCTTCATTTTCTAGAGATTTATCCATAGTCATTGTTTTTATCTCACTGCTATCAACAACTTGTTTTGTTAACATATATTGCATGATGCCCGATAATCTATTTTTCTTGACTGGGTTAGGTGAGTCAACTTTCGTAGTTTGTAAATAGGATTGACCCTCCCCATTAGCTTTAAAAAAGTCAACCGTTTTTTTTATTCTAACTGGTCTTCCAATCTTTGATGCCATAACGGCAATTTATTTCCTTTAAACAAAAAACCAAAACCCACTCAAATATAATAAACCCTACTATTTAAACAACAAAATACTAAATTTGATATAAAAATAAGAATAAACAATAATATCCTTTATAAATGTACCTAATATTCCTTCAACAAAATAATAAAAGGAAGAAAAAACCTATAAAAAGACCTAAAGAAGAAAAGAAAAATAACGAAATAATGATTCAACAGTAATATTTGTGAGTGGGCTCTTAAAGCTAAATGACACGAAATAAGAACAAGAAAAGAACAAATAATTAATGGAAATACCAAGCCACAGCCTCACAGCTCTCAGACGAGCAGACGAGCTTGAATAAAACACTTTACGCACTTCACGCGCTGCTCATTCGCGCTGCTCTTTAACTGACATTGAACATTTATAGAGTGACAAGAAGGGCTCTCCTGCCCCACGTGGTCAGCGTTGATTGGCGGCGTCAGGCAGCCAGGCAACACACTGGGCAAGATGGCCGCCCGCAAACCCAACAAGCCAC
>JAUEJH010741488.1:0-11301 GCA_032275315.1 Desmognathus intermedius
GAAATCGTGGAGTGGGCCCCCCACTCCGCAACAAAGTAACCACTGGGCACTGCTTAGGGAGTACCCTTAAACAGTGCACAGCAGTAACTTCAGCACTTTTGGGCCCCGAAGTGCCCTGTTGCAGAGTGACCCACCTGTGGTTGGCACACTGCAAAAGAGCACTTCTGGGCCCAAAAAACAAAAACTGATGGGTACTTTGAAGGGGCTTTTTGGGCACTTTTTCAATTGCCCCATTGCTGAGTGGCCACCAGCAGGTGGGTCAACCCCTCTAGTGTTTTTTCTTTACAAAGTAATCTCAAGGCACTGTCTAGGGGGACCCCCTAAGCAGTGCCAAGAGGTTACGTTGTACAAAAAACAAGCACAGATGCACTTAAAATTAGTGCACCTGGCAACACAGGCACTGTGGCGTGGTGAGGGCATAGAGTGTTTGTCACACTACGCCCTTCGAGTGGCGCATGCGCACATGGAGAAAACCCGGCCTCCTGGATGAGGAAGTCCCCGATTTTCTGTTCGCCCGTAGCGAAGTCTCAAGTGGTTACAGGAAGTCCCCAGAAAAGGTGATCTGCAGGTAAGTTTTAAACTTGATTATCTTTGCTTTAAATTTAGCTTGAGAGCAAATGTTTGCAAGCATATGAAAGTAAATAGGATTTACTTTCATATGTATGCAAAGCAAAACACTTGTATTTAAAGAAGTGTAATCTCCCTTTAAGGTTTTTTCCTTTTGTTTTGCCACAGGATGGAATAGCGAGAGGGCCACAACACGCAGCGAACAGCTTTTGAGAATGGGCAGAGGAGAGAAGGAAAAAGCTGCAGAGGTATTTTTGTTTTTATTATTATTATTATTAGCGGTAAAGCACATGTTTTCAGTATTAGAAAGAATGGAGCAAAATGCTAGAATTTAGGGCTTGTTGTTCATTCCCATACTATATCTGTACAGGGGAAAAACCGAGATTCTGTCAGTGCTCTGAGCATGTTTTATGCAGGATAAAAAAATCTGCCTACACAGATCGATTTTTTAGGGGGGGGGCGCCAAATCTGTCTTCGCCTGGGGCGCCTTGTGACCAATACATCTGGAGAGGTTTGGGGTCAGCACACAATTACACACAAGTATAAACTTTTTTAGGAAACAGTTAGTATAGATTTATCCAAAAGTATTCAGTTCCTGGTCAAAGATCTCATGTGACCAACGAGATCACTTCTATAAAACCAACAGCAGAAGGGCAGCACACCGCCAAACTCTGACCAGCACCTGCCTGACAAACATGACAACTACGTGTAAATGTTTGAAAACCCATGTTAAAGACTTTCAGAATCCATTGTCAATGTGCAATAAAGTTAATTTACAAAATGCAAAGCCTCTTATGTCATAAGTCTGTACTAAATCAGCATTATATTTTTGGCATATAAAACCACATCCTGTGACATCACACCTCACTGTTTACGCATTTCAGACCTAGAGTCCATCATCAGAAGAGAAGTTGCTTTCATTGGAACACAGTAAAACATTAAGCTGTTAAAACAAATATTGAAATAATAAGTTATTTACTTCTGGCATATACAAAGCAAGAGTGCAATTCTTATAAACACAAAGGGGCTGATTCACAAAGAAGTTTTGTGCCACTTACGTGTATCGTCTGCACAAGTCCTGTTGATTTCAATAGGACTTACGCAGACGAAATACGTAAGCGGCACAAAACTCCTTTGTGAATCGGGCCCAAAATATCTTCATACTCGCATCAGTGTAATCATGCGTTAAGCAAGGCAAATTCAACAAAAAAGCTGAAAAAGATAGTAACGTGCAGACATTTGGGTAAACACACCCAACTCCTATCAAATATGTGGAGCTGCTAAAGTTAATTTTACTCACCATGCGGGAGCATTCCAACGTCACTTAAAGGGACATTCCAACCTAAAAACAACAAAAGTTTAAAATGTGAATACATTTGTACTGAGTCCATGCCCAAATTTTGCATGCAATGTCATGCATGCTTTTAGAGATTTGATGTAAACATTTCCTTTTCACTCCACCTCAACAGGCTAGCCAAGCGAACATGTGTTTACTTCACTCTATGCAAATGCAGTGAGCCTGTCACCAAATGTGTTTTATGACTCCCAGCCTTCCCGAAAATAGCTGTCTGTGCATGGGGCATGTGCATTGCAGGGGTGTGTGTTATGCCCCTAACCCAGCGCCAGCAGCTCCCTGGCATTATAGCAATTATAGTTTTGTTTTTCCTATTGGAGATCAGTCACTAGATTTCCCATAATGCAAATAAAAAAACAACCGGTAAGGGAGTGTAGCGCACTATGGAATTTTTTTCAAAGTTAGCAGGTCTGATAACATAACAAGCTAATTCTTGACTTTGACCTTAAACGACCAGTCTGGTGCAAAAATCACTCCTATTTTTTAGTGCATTTTAAAGTACTCAATTAGGACTTACAAATGCATATTTTGTTAAAGCAAACGTCAGGCGTGCTTTTAGAGATATGATGATATGAACATTGCCTCTTCACTCCACTTCTTTCCACCTCAGGGGGCTAGCCAGGCGAACACGAATCTACTTCACTGTGTGTAAATATAGTGGCTGCCTCCAAATGGTGTTTTATAATCCACCAGTCTTCTTCGAAATAGATGCACGAACTGTGAGGGATGCTTGCCCTCTGAAACACTAGTCTTATCTGCTGCAAGCCAGAAAGCTAATCGGTTTATTACCTTATTGCTTGGCCACTCACTAGCAGAGCAACTGCCTGTCTGCACTTACAAACTGCCTGGCTAAAGAACAAGATGCAAATTTTCCCAAACTGCACTTTTAAAATACTGTATGAGCAAAATGAAAGAAATATTTGTTTTAAAATATGCACTTTAAAGTGCATAACTAGTACTTTAAAATGCACTAAAAATAATTTGGAGTGATCTTTTCTGGTGTAAAAATCAAGTACTCAATTAGCACTTTAAAATGTATATTTTCTTAAACCAAAAGTTAGGTGTGCTTTTAGAGATATGATGCTAACAGTACCTATACACCCCACTTCACTCTCCCTCTGCAGGCTTGCCAGGCAAACGCGCATCAACAATCGTGTGTTAATGCATTGACTGCCAACAAATGATGTTTATGACCCCCCCCACCCCTTCTTTCAAATTGATGCGTGTACGTGCACAGGTTGTGATATGCTTGTCCTCTGAGTTAGTAGTCATTTCGTTTTTCTGCTGAGCAACTGCCCATCTCCACTTACAAACAAAGTGCCTCACCAAAGAATAAGATGCAAATTTGCCAAAACTTTATTTTTAAGATACAGTTTGGGAAAAATGAAAAAAACGTTTGCATTAACAAAATATGCATTTGAAGGTGCTAATTTAGTGCTTTAACATGCAGTTAACATAAATAGGAGTGGTTTTTATGCACCGGACTGATCCTTTACTGATTACAGCCAAACTCTCGTTCTTTATCCAGCCCCCCCACCCCCTCCTTGTCCCACCTCGGCCTGGCAGCCCTTTGCGACACAGAGTCCCATAAAGGCCGCTGGGGTCATGGGCTCCTCTTTGTTCCTTATCAGGCGCTCGCTCGGCTGCAAGGGCACAAGCACGTGCATCACTGGCTCCACCAGGCCTCACCGCTCTCTCACTCATTCCGCTGCTCTCCAGATGTAATCATTCACAATCGCACTTTAGCCAACTCACCGTACAGGCGGCAAAGGAAGACCCGGGAGCCCGCCATGCAGTTACATGCATCTTGTAGAAAAACCGGAAGGCATGGAGCCACGTCAACGTCATGACGTTACTCCATTAGCAACAATTGCATTTCGGGAAATGTAGTTTCTAATGATCTGCCACAAGCAGATTACGTGTTAAACACCACAATTCCCTCAAACATAAAACTACATTGCCCTAAATGCAATTGTTGTAAACGGAGTGACGTCATGATGTTGACGTGACTCCATGCTTCCTGTTTCTTCTACCAGATGAGTTTAACTGCATGGGCCGCCTGCCTGCAATATTGAATAAAGTGCTTTTTTGAATTATTGCATCCTGGACGGGGCTGGGGAGGGAGGGAGGTGTTTGCAGCAGTGCATAGGTGGGTGGCGGCATGTACCTACAGGGCTGGCCTTTCATCACACAGCACCCCCGGAAAAGACAAATTCCCCCCCCCCCACTCCCCCAAAAAACAACAACAATCTGAGTGCATTTTTTTTACCATTGATACATACTTAGAGAACTGGTTGGTTCTTAAAGCATTTTTTCTTTTCTTTCCTTCCCTTCTACCTTTTCCTCTTCTCTCACTGCTTTCTTTCTCTTCCCTCCCCTTTCCCCCCTCACAAGACACTGAATACATTTAACAGAAAACGGCCCAGAAGGGACCTCTTGCACAGTGGCCCTCCGCTTAGGGCCACTGTGCAAAAGGGCCCTTTTCGAATTAACTACCCTTTGGGGTCTAGTGAGGGCCGGGTGCCCCTCATTAGACCCCAAACAGAAAAAATGACCCAGGAGGGGCCCTGTGCAGAGTGGCCCTCCGTTTGCAGGGCCACTGTGCAAAAGGGCCCTTTTGGGCTCATTTCTGCAGAACTAACCTTTGGGGTCTAGTGAGGGGGTGCCCCTCACTAGACCCCGAACATTTATTTCAGAAAAAAATGGCCCTTTTGCAGAGTGGGACTCCTTTTGCAGGGCCACTGTACAAAAGGGCCCTTTTCTGCTGAACTAACCTTTGAGGTCTAGTGAGGGAGTGCCCCTCACTAGACCCCGAATATTTATTTAATAGAAAATCACTGTAAATGCCCTTTTGCAGAGTGACCCTCCGGCTGTAGAACCACTTTGCGAAAGGCCCCTTCCGATCTGTTTTCAGTAAATTAACAGTCGGGCCTCAAAACAGCTTTGACATAATCAAAAAGGATGATCTTCATGGAAGCATCCGAAGCAATCTGATGACTTCAAAAAAGATCAGAAACCATCCTGAAGTATGCCCACAGATTGGATTATTTAAATGAGATGACTCTAGAGCTCATGAAGTAGTCAGCAACTCTTTCTGAGTTCATTCTGAATCATCATGTCTATTTTTCCAACTTTGCTAATGACTTCAGGAGCTTGATGACATCTGAAGACGGCAGAATAACTTCAAAAGTAGTTGAATGATTATCCAACCAACCGAGGGTGGCTTCTAAAGTCATTTAGTTTGATTTGAGTGGGACAAAAAGAAAGATCCACCAGGACCTCTTTTTGGCAAGCAATCACACAGTGATCAAGTGCATGTAAAAACATAATTACGCCCCCATGTAAATTGTTCTATTGAAAAACACTTGTTTGACATTTTACATTGTGCTTTTATGTTTGTAGTCCTGTATAAACCAGGCTCATGGCAGGGGTGTAACACACTCCGGCAATGCAATACAGAACTGCAATGATGACTTTTAAAAATTGTCAAAGGCAGGTTTACAAGGGCCTCTCACCACACCTTGTCAGGGAGTCCCGTCATTTTGTGTGTCGCCCCTGGCTCATGGCACTGACTGATTCTCCAAGTTGTTCCTTTTAAAACTATATGTGAATGCAAAAGAAACCATAAACTCTGGCATTTGCCTCTGTTCTTTCTAAAGATAAAGAGATTAATGTGAGTGAGTGGTTAGATGAGCAGCATGGATGAAAGCATTTTATGACCTTGTTGAACTGTATTTCAGCCTCTATAGATCGTCTTAATCAAATTATTAATGCTAGATTTGTTTTTACTATTCAATTTTTTAGCATTGAATTGAACGGCAAAAATGAAGACCAGCGAAGATGGTAAGTTGTCATTTTACATATAGTATTTGTTACAAATATATTTAATTTCTATTTAGGTTCTTCTTTGTTAGCTACAAATGGATGAATCATGACATTAGATTAGGGTACTTGCCGTCTTCGTTCTCGACCAGTGTTCGCTCCCTTTCACTCCACTTCTTGTGGGCCTCTTAGCATTCTCCTCCCATCACATTCTCTCAGGGCTCCAGATTGCGCCTAAAACGGTCAACATTGCAACCATTTTTTCTGAAATGCGACTAACTTTTCTAGGTTAGTTGCCAGTGGCTCATTGTTCTGAGTCCATGTCTCTAGCTATTGCAGTTTAAAAGTTAGTGCAAAATCCATAAACACATAAAATATTCATTGTCCACATTTTCTTTGGCCTCATTGCACTTTACAGATGTGCTTTTTATACTGGAACATCTAAATTTGCACCTGTTGACAAGTGTAAATGAGCATTACTGATAATTAAAGAACATAGTTGTCAATATCAGGAATGATATACAACAGACAGGGCTATTGTAATTAGCTTTACTTTACTTAAATTTGTATAGCGCCAGCAAACCCGTAGGCATCAGGACTTGCCCTCAGCTGCCCTTATAATAACAGGTATTTGAAAGCAGAAACCGATACAGATCTTATTTTTTTAAAGAGCATTAGATGTGACAACACTAATCTCTTTACTACTTTTATTTTTATTTTAACCAGTCTAGAATTGCATGTAAATCTCACAATGAATCTCTGTATTAAAACAATACCCAATAGATGAACATGCCGATGAACAAATAGGTGAATTTTTGATTGCAGAAAATGGAACAGTTGCAAAATTACAGTTTTTTTGCTACATTGGCCTCATCACAGGTGCCGCAATGCACAGGCAACCATGCAAACTACCTTCTTCTATGTACCCCGGCTATGTACCCCTGCTCCTTATGATGACGTTGGGTGACTGAAAGGGTGGACTAGTGAATGAGTAGCCAAGGATTGGCGAGTGGCCGCCCCCCAACCTCAGACACAGCAAGGCAGTCACTCATGCTAGCGGGTACACACACACACACCCTCAACCACCATGGGCGACAATCATGGGCAACAGCCTGGGGCTGTCGCCCGTGATTCTCACATGGCACCTCAGAGAAAATTAGCAAAATAAAAAGTGCTGTGGCACCACAATCTGCACATTGACTGTAAAAATAAAGCTTACCATTACACATGCATTTAGGGGTGTCTGTAGCTCCTGGAAGGCCTCCCTTGGCGGTGGACTGGCTCCAAATTGTAGGCTAAGGTAAAAATCAATAGGCCCACCGGCTGTGCAAGTTTGCCACCTGTAAGGCTTTGGGCAGCACAGAGTGGCATCCGACAGCCTCATACCTACTTCTTTTGCACTAGCAGCATCTGATGAACTATAAAGGTGCTGGGAGTTAGGAATCCAGGGACTCTCTGCATAGGACTTGTGCAGGGCCCACTAGCTGTGCATGTTTGTCATTCTTGAGGCTGTGGGCTGCACAAAGTGGTATAGTGGAAAAAAGTGCCTCCGCACACACATTGTTCATACGCTAATAAAAAAAAAATAGAAAAGATTTAAAGGTGCTGGTTCGTAAGGGAAACCCAACGGGTGTCCTGGTATAGTCAAGCAACATAGCCAACATGGAACATTGGCTCAGAACCACACTTATAGACAAATGGCAGAATGCCTGCTGAATTGTGTTCAATAGCTAAATTGTCAGCATTACATAGTTAAAACATCAGAAATAGTGTTCTGTACATCATTTGGAAACAGTAAACAAAAATCCATTCACAAAAGTATTTAATAAGTGATTTATTGTTTGTCCGAAGGTGTTGAAGATTTTTTTCATTTCATCGGTGCATACCCAACCCTATGTGCATAAACAAGTTGAATGAAGCTAGCTGCACAACATGTTTTGGGACATCATGTCCCTTTATCAAGTGTTCAAAATAGAGGGTAGAATCTCACATAATGGAAAAGATACATCCGTCGCTCGCGAGTGACTGAATCCTGCATGCAACTACATATCAGAAAGGCCTTTGGGGGGCTATCAGGGTGGACCAACCCATCCATGGGTTTTAGGGAGTCCCTGGCAGGTTGGAGGAGTTGGGGAGGGGGGCCAAATCTGCCCCCTCACGCCTTACCTCTTCAGATTCCTCGTCCTCTAGTGGCACTGAACCCCTCCTCCACTCTATGCATTGCACAGGACGCACAGAGGGGAGGCGGGACTCATACTGCTGGATGAGAGAAGGAAGGCCCATCCCCTTCTCATCCAGCAGTGGGAAGCCCAGTGCTGACTCTGACACTGTACCAGCCATGGCCTCCAGTGCCCAGTGAATGCAGTTTCAGGGATCCGATTTTGGATCCCCGAAACTGCACCTGTGTGAAGTGGTTTCTCTGTCATTGAATGAAGACAAATCATTGTTTTCTGCAATTGATATATTTTACGATTGGTTCATAAAGTGTTTCATTAAGGTAAAGTGTTCTATGTCACTGACCAATAAATGGTCCTTTGTAACTTTTATTTAGAAGCAGATCTAAATGATTTTTCATGGGGTTAAGGACATACAGGCGGATTCTTTATAATTTGGTGTGCTGGGGAACACACGCCACATGGTG
The DNA here is from genome assembly GCA_032275315.1 of Desmognathus intermedius. NCBI lineage: Eukaryota > Metazoa > Chordata > Amphibia > Caudata > Plethodontidae > Desmognathus > Desmognathus intermedius. The sequence continues at coordinate 8,385 of JAUEJH010741488.1, forward strand.
CAAACTCTCCAGCGCACTGAAATATGACCTTGCGCACGCTACATTCTGTGGTGTGTGCAAGCCATTCGTAGGGCGTTCGCTGGTTGCCCAGCACCTGTTCTTTGTTTGGTGCCAGGTGTTCATTAGAAATTTGCTGGAGGCCACACCCTTTCTGTGGCCTCCAGCAAATTTCTAATGACTGTTTGGGGGTAATGTGTAGCTTCTCAGATGCTACACAACCCCATGGGTGTCGTTAGGTGGGGAGGGGTTAGGGGGATACAGTTCGAGTGTCCTGGCCATAGCCCCAGATGAAAAGAATAGAAATAGCACTCTGTAGTGCCATTTCTATTCTTCTCATTCTGGGCTTCCGATGCCGTTAATGGAAATGGCACTCTTAAGTGCTGTAACTTTAACGGGGGAATCAGATCCACTTAATAGAAATAGCACTTTGCTCTTAGCTTTGCTGATTGCTCTGATAGCCAGATAGCTCTGGAGCTAAGCTGGCTCTAGCTATCGGCTCTTAGCTTGGGTTCCTGGTCCTATTTAGCAGAGGGTGAGTTTGAGGAGCAAGGAGAATCACCTTGTGTGATCATAGTTGGTGATTGTGACACTCAGCCCCTATGCTTTTTAAACAATATAAAACACAATTTACTTGCGCTCTTCGTTTACCTAGTGCCTCTGCTCAGCAGTTGCGTAATCCAGCAACTGCCAGAGTGAGAGGCACCATGTGGGGCTTAAATTGAAAAGGTTATTCAAAACACACACACACAAACACATTTCGGCAGCCAATTCTTGCTATTCACTGCTTCTGTGAATAACAATAATTGGCTCCCGAAACACACGTATGTGTGTAAACACCAAACAACCTTTTCAATTCAAACCCGAGATGGTGCCTCTGTCTATGGCAGTTGCTGAGCAGAGGCACTTCTAAAACTCATAAGATATTTGCAAGCAGATAAACAAAGAGCGCAAGTAAGTTGTGTTTTATATTTAAATAAAATTGTTGGTGCAGCGTGTCACTTTAAGCAAACAATATTATTCATCTATTTGTTTAAATATAAAGGGCCTGATTTACAAACGAATTTTGTGTCTCTTATGTATTTCGTCTGCATAAGTCCTATTGAAATCAACAGGATTTACGCAGACGAAATACGTAAGCGGCACAAAACAACTTTGTGAATCAGGCCAGATGTATTTAATCACTACTAACACTAATACTTTTCAAAATGGGGATGAAAAATGTATCCTGTTTTATTGCATATTTATTTTCAACATGCATGAAAGTGAACGTTATGATAATTGCTCCCTAAATAAACTATGAATTTATGTCAAAGTAGTTCTTAAAGTATTATTCTTTATAAGTAAACAATTACTTATACTTTCCCTACAGAACTCAAGACCTTGGTAAGCCAGAAGCATCTATGGACAAGACCCTTGGAAGATTTGTAATATTGACTTTACTTTCCAGCACAATCGACAATACTACAAGCATCACTGCAAGGTGACTGTAAAACAAGAGAGCAAGCTCATATCAAATGTGGCTGGACAGTCGACCAGGAGTTTCTTTGAATCAGAAGAAAATGGCTTTCCAGTGCACTTATTCTATCCAGAAATATACAGGCCTAAAAACAGTGCATCATTTATTCCTGTTCGCAGAATTCAGTGCAAAAAGTTATCAAAGATTGAGTCTTTGAAAATAAATTCATTTAGTAGAGATGTCTTGATTGCTGTTGCTCGAGTCATTTTGCAGGTTTTCAGTAAATGTACATTATATGGGCTCTTTTGATAGATCTGACAGTTTAATATTGGTAGAAATGTCTCACATTGTAAATGAAATTAGTTTACCTAGGCAATCCCTGCTCTGATATGAGATGACTAGAAGCAGCGCAGGGTGAGACTTTGAAATCAATCATTCACCCCAACAATATGTAATTTTTCATGTAAATATGCTTATATTGTTTTTACATTTGTAAAATCTTTATCTGTACAGCTCTTATTGTGGTCGGGGTCAGCTTACTGTTCTAACAAATGTTGAATAAAGCAATGCAAAAAAACTATACTCATACTGATGTTTTTACCTTTAACCCCTTGTGTGCCAAGGACGTATTGGATACGTCCAAAATGATGTAAATAACATAAAAATTTAAATGGGATTTTCCATTAGGCAATGATGCCCAATGGCGGCAGCTAAGGGGTTAAATACCTTTAGAAATATAAGTATATTTATTGCTTTATGTTTGTGTCTAGCACTATATGTATCCTGTTTGGGCCAATCATGAATCCGTAGACTGTTGCAGTCATTTTTACTTTTTGACCAGCTTCCAACTTTGGTCATAAATGCACAGCTCCCAGATCCCATCCAAGATACCACTGAAATAGTCAACTTAAGCTGGGACTAGTCACCCTGAAACTATAAACCAGTTACATACACACTTTTGCCTCCTAGGGTGCCTCACAAAATGCTTTGTCAAGTCAATTTCAGCAGCATTGCAAGGCAATTGTACTTCATCACCACCAGCCATGCTTTCGGCAGGGGAGGAGGACACATCAGAGAAAGCCAAATAGGGTTGGATATGGAGTATATCGGTGTAAACTGTTCATACACTTGAGGTTTACAAAAGGTTTACACACCCTTTGTAAACCTTTGTAAACCTGAGGTACATGCATGGTTTACAATTTTGACAAAATGTGTAACCCATTGATTTTATGAAATATAAAGAGAATAAAATTGTGCTGTGTTGTTGGGCAACAGGGTTGTATTACCTTTACCGACCATTCCCCAACCCTTACTGATTATTTCCCTGCCTTTACCGACCATTCCCCCACCCTTACCGACCATTCCCCTGCCCTTACCGACCATTCCCCCGCCCTTACCGACCATTCCCCTGCCCTTACCAACCATTCCCCCGCCCTTACCGACCATTTCCCTGCCCTTACC
>JAUEJH010752556.1:0-11292 GCA_032275315.1 Desmognathus intermedius
GTCCCATTATAAATCCACACTACAATAGTGTATCATACATAGAAAATTCAATTTTATTCAATTGTGTATTATACATAAAAAAATATACAATTTTGTTTAATATTTCATGCAATCTAATACCAAGTCCAATCAGAAATGTGTCAGTCCTCACTGAACCCTAATCAAATACATCACTGACTGGACGACACTACATTATCGTCATCGTCATCGTAGTGACCCCTGTGTGTTAGCGAAATGTGCCCAGGTTGATTTAAATGCTTAGGTTGCCTTCACTCCAGGAGGTATGGCTGAGATGTTCCCATAACGTGATTGAAGCCCCACTTCCACTGCTGAAGCTCAACTTATAACAGCACCTTTACTTATTAAACAAGAGGCCAGTCTGCTCTCTGTTGGGGTAATGCTCCTTTACCTTAGCGTGTGGGCTTTGTAAGCCATCCACTGAGATGAATTGGCCCTGCTGTTTAGCGGATTACAGTAGCAACTGTTAAGATTAGCAGCACGGCCAAGCAGCGTGCTTGACTAAGCATGTCCTTAGTCTGTAGACCCAATGGTGACAAATCGTGAGCAGCCATTGGCTGTTCACAGAAATGTATTTCTGTAATTCAAGTGGTTATTGGTTCACTTAAGCCTCCCACTGTCTGTCTCTGTTGCCTTCTTCATCCTCTTCCCGCTGACCCGTCCCTGTATGATCTCCCTCAGTAGTGGTTTTCTCTCTCCCGTTATACTTCTTCTTATCTCTTCTTCCCTTCCCTGTTTCGCCTAGAGTAGCTGCACCACCACATGGACATTGTTCCTCCCTCCAATCCCTCCTCCCCTCCACCCTTCTTTCTCAATTTTGTTCAGTTCTTACTTGCAAAGCAACCTAGAATCCTGATGGTAAGCTGACCTATTGGAGCACTTGACTTGAAGCTCTTCCTTTGTACCTGGTATCAGTGACAAACAGAGTGGTTCTTGGACTTCAATGGTTATACTTGTTGTTTCTTTGGTTTTTGTCTCTGGTGTATTTGTCCCTGGTCAGTCCACATATCAGGGTCAAAGACCATGTTCATTCATCTTCTGTCCCTGGGTCGTTTACTATCAATAGCAAACTACAGAAGACCAGGGACAACACCAAGGACAGGTCCTGGCCATCCATGTTGTGTATGCTTTACACTGGTTAAAACAGGAACACAGGAACAGGAACACCTAAGAACAGGCTATGGCCATTGCCCACCCTATGGGGGACTTACTCAGAGGGATAAAAAAATGATAGCCCTCATGTCTTTTAAATGTCACCCAGGAGCTAACACTTCGAATGTTAGCTGGCATCATCACACACAAAAAGAGGTTGAGACTGAGAATACTACGTCACCCAGTCGAAGGATACGTCATACACAACAGACCTACGTATAACACCTCGAGACGTATGAAAGTGGTCAGGTTTCAGAAACCCAGTGAATCATTTATTATGCATCTTAGTGCTTTCAAACAAATTGTGTAAAGAGCAAGCAAAAGTGACCCCCAATAGACAACGCATTAAAAGCAATTTAAAACAAGACATTTCAACTCCAACATGTTTCAACTGGTGACTAAGTTGTTTCTGGTCTTCTTATGGGAGAACAGTGAAAGGGACACAAATCTACAAACTGAACATCATTTGAAAAGTTTACAATCTGACTCCATTGTCACAAGTTAAATAGGAGGGGGGGAAAAAGGAAGTCATTATTTTTAAAGGCGTTCTGGTGCTATTTATTATAAAACACCCAAGGATGGGGTGTTGAGCATGCATGATTATAAAAGGGAGGATGCCTTCCTGGTTATTAAGACCCCAGGACCAAAGGTCAGAATAAGAGAGTGCGCACGGTGAATGTAAACTACATGCCCCCAGTTTAACTTGTGTGTAACTGTTCAGTTAGTTTTGTAAAGGCCAGTTGGTATGTAATTAACTCGCCCAGGGATGACAGTGGCACTGGTTAATAACCTAATACACAAACAAGATAAGTATTCAATTTACATCCAGAAACATGGGTCTACTTTGCTTACTTCCTGATGAAAGTCTAGATTTACTTTACTTTTACTTTATTGACTAGATTAACGTGCCACACGCCCATGGGCCTCAGGGCACACACAAAACGGGAGACAGACGAACAGAACATGATGAGCTGGAAAGCCCGAACAGAAACCAGGAGCACAGGGTGCGGGTCCTAGGCAAAGTACAGGGTCTTCATGGCTTTATTTCAGCTTTATTTCATTATTATTTCGTATACGTTGAAGTGTTAACCACTGGGATGATTGTTAATAATATTTTTTTTATTGTGTCTTTCATAATAAAAGTATTATATATTTTTTATATATCACGTTTTGTTTTTGGGCTCTGAGTATCTACTTTATCTTTAGTGTATCTGGGGGTTTTCAGTCTTAATATTAGTTTGCCCCAACTCCCCTACATGCACTATAAATACTAGTGAGCCACATCTCTTTTCAGTTATCTGGAAGTGAAGGGAGCATAATGGTCATAAAGTGAACTTGCCAAGAGCGGACTACGTGGCAAGATGTCACAAAGACTGCTTGTCAATTTTCAGCGACAGCTTACCTAATCGTTCTGGGACTGGTCAGGGAATAGCTTTGGATTGGAAAACTGCCAGCCCGAAAAAGACAGTTTTATGGGCACAAGGGAGGAGCTACAGTGTGCTAGACCTTGAGACTATCATTAAGGCCAATAGCATGGGTCTTTGTACGGATGATCCAATGATGTTCCCTCTTCAAAAGTGTGGTCATGTGACTTACAGTGTGTTACTACTGGCGTGGTGACAACTTTATTCTTTATGCAACTCCGATGCTCTGTGTGGCATCCCCTAACTTTCCTCTTGGTTTTCCCTATGTACATCTTCTGGCAAGTACATCTGATTACAAAAACCACCCAATCTGTATCGCAGTTGGTGTAACCCTACTGTTGCCACGGGCTATTGAGTCCTAGAACTATCTCTTTTGTCAGGTGGCCCTGTCCTGGCCGGCTACCTTTGGTCCCCTCATATCTTTCTCAGCAACCACCAGGAATCTGGGTATTTGGTTTCATAAATCGGGGAGAGCAGTGGGAGAAGCCAAGAGGGATGCAAGCGCCGCTCACCACCAACTAAATGGTCTTGCGCCCCTCCTGCCCCTGATAGCCCAAAACCATCAGGCTACACTGTATCAGGCCCTGGTGCTATCTAAGATAGCCTATTGTAATTCTTTTTACACGGGCCTGGTGGTGAAGGACATTTACCAGCTGCAGAAAGTGCAGAATCGAGCTGTGCGCTTAATCTGTGGACTGAGGAGAAGGAACCATGTATCAGATGCCAGGAGAAAGCTGGGTTGGTTCAAAATCCAGGGCCAGGTGAAACTCAAGGGGCTGGTGGTGATGTGGCGAGCTTTGTACTATCAAGGGCCCTGTTGCCCATGGGGATGCTTCTCCTGGATGAAAGAACAGCGAGTCCCTCGCGCACACCTCAGGGCTAGGGTGGCTGTTCCAGTCTTTAAGGGAGCTAGGGGAACTGGGTAGTGCATTGTCGCGCCAGGGCCCCAGGTGGTAGATGCACTCCTCGTGGAAGTCAGACTGGCCCCATCCCTGTATGTCTTTAAAAGAATGGTTAAAACTTTGCTAGCCCAAGACAGTGTGTTTCTTATCTACATTGTACCCGTTGTTATGGTGGAGTGGTTTTTGTTAATTTCTGGGAAGACGGGTGTGACCGGGTTGAGGGAAGGAGGGCTGTCTTTGTTTTCTGTAAGGGTGGGCAGGATCGTTAAGGGCAGGGGAGGGAAAGCGCCCTGAAGCTCCTGGACATTTGTTTTTATCCTGCGCTCAATAAATTATTTTATTATTATTATATAGTTCAAGCTCTAGACGATACAGACACTCGCCCGCAGGTCCTCATGGCCAGGGGGCGTGTCATCGATTTGATCCAGGAGCCCTGCTCTCTTCCTCGGAAAAGGCCCCCCAGGTCTTGAAGTCTTCGAAGCATGTGGCCCTGCTAGAATGGCCCTGTGATATCAGGCGGCTGGGTGAGACCTTTCTGTTCACTCCAAAGGTACCATTGTGGCAATCGGTGCTGGCGGGACGAATTGGCCGTGGCCTGCGATGGGAGGCCTAGGAGGACTTGGGATTGGCTACCGTTAGTGGTTTAACAAGTGATGGTACCTTGCTGATGAAGGCAAGCTACGGAGGACCCCGTTGACAGTGTATTGGGTCTATCGGTTATGGGGGTTATGGCTCATTGCTGGAGCGATTTCCCAAGCATCCCCCCAGCTTCGTCTCCTCTTCAGCTTCTGTTGAGTGTAGTAGGCTGGGGCTATTCAGTGATCCATTTGTACAGCGGCCTCGCTGAGATTGAAGCCGCACCAGTGTTGTGGGCTAAGTCTAAATGGGAGACTTGCCAGGGTCTGGGCATCCCCGAGGAGCAATGGGAGGATGCATGTGTGCACACACGGCTAGTTGCGCTAGACCCACGTTTTCGATTGATAAAATAGAATTACCTTCTGCAAACTTATGTCACCCCATTAACAATTGCTAAATATGCACCACTCTTTGACACAGAATGTGCCCGAAGCAGGTCAAACCCTGCAACCCTTTTTCATTTACTTAGCAATTGTCCCTGTATGGCAACATACTCGGGAGCTGTCCTGACTGAATTTTCCAGGATGTCAGATGAAGTCCTCCCTGCAGATGCGATGTTGGTCTTTCTGGGCAACTTTAAGGACATTCCATGTGCTGCCCATTTCTGGCAATAGTGCTACTTCTAGCGAAACGGGAGGTCTCGCTGAAGTGGATGCGCACACGCACTCCAACTTTGTCAGATTTGATTCAGTCTTTAAAAAGGGTACATGCTTTGGAAGCTGATGTTTCACTGGTCCTTCATAAGAGCAACAGTTGGCTGCCATTTGAATGATACATACTGGCTATAGATGTCGCTTGCCCACAAGGAAGCGAGATCACCACTTAGATTGAATCGGCTCCCTGATAGAGTGCTGAGCCTTGTGACTACACTTTTTGAGCCACACTTCGTGACATTCCATTCTCTAGCCCTTAACCTGCTTCCTATAGAATGAGGCGCTACTGCAATACCAACAGAACAGAGAATGAATACACCTTTAATATAGGGGGAGGGGATCTTGACTGTCCCCGACACTCTTTAATATGTATACATGCCCTCTATTTGATGTTCTTGATCAGCAAGGAGTGGGGTATACGAACTACGCTGATGACACTCAGCTGTACTTACCTCTGTCTGGAGATTATACTGCTGATTCTGCGAAGATTCAATCTATTTTTAAAGTAATACAAATCTGGATGGCGTGCAATCAATTGGCCCTAAACAATGACAAAACCGAGCTATTATTGCTCGGCACTAGATATAGATTAGCCAAGCTTTCTGATGATTATAAGCAATTTTGCATTGAAGGTTGTAACATCTCTACCTCAACGTCCGTTAAAACTCTTGGGATCCGGTTGGATGCCAACTTATCTATGTACAAGCATGCATTATACATTAAATCCTCATGCTCTTATGTTTTAAAACTATTAAGGCAGATCAAGCAATATTTGTCAAAGAACAATCTGGCACGAGTGGCGGGAGCTCTAGTTAACTCCCGTCTCGACTACTGCAATAGTCTGTTAGCTGGAGCTAGCAATAAGGCTTTTAAAACCTTGCAAGTGATCCAGAATGATGCAGTTAGAGTTGTTGCTGGCATTGGGAGGAGAGAACATGTATCTGAAGCCAGAAAATCTCTCCACTGGCTTCCGGTTAAAGATAGGGTTAAGCACAAGATCTGCTCCATTACTCATAATTGCTTACAAGGTGTGGCCCCAAAATACCTATCTGATAAGATTAAGCTGAGTGCCCCTGTTAGAACTCTTCGGTCCTCCTCCGAAAGAAAAATCACCAGTGGCAAGTTCAAACTAGTGACTTTTGGAGGCCAGATGTTTAATGTTCAAGCCCCCATCATCTGGAACCAGCTGCATAAGGAAACGAGAGAAATCAAAGATGTTAATCTTTTTTTTATTTTTTATTAACATTTAGTCTTTATTAAACATTACGTTTATACAAGACAAACATCTCGAAAAGTTTTTATCCACATTTACATCACACTTTTACATCTCAGAATTATACAGCAGTTATATCAAAATTTAAAACTTACAAACTTTTTAAAAAGACCATTTTTTCAATTTGAAAGATAATTTCAAAAAAATGTATATTCTGACCACATCTTGAAATAAAGACTCTTTCAAAAGTTCTAGAAAACAGATCGATTGATCTACCTTAATATACTTATTTAGCCAAATAAATCGCAGTTCCTTCGTGCATGAACAAGCTGTGCACAAGTGCAGTAAATCATTTGGACAATTAGGGCAGAATTCACAATTACTATCAAAATGCGAACTTGGAGTTGCATTTGTTCGAGTTGGCAAAAGCCCCAATCGGAATTTAACAAAAATCCTCAAGACAGCAAGTGATTCACCATTACTGACATATCCTTCACAACATTTGTGAGTTTTTACTATATTGAAATATGTTAGCGATTTCAGTTGAAGGCAGTGACGACGTGCAGCTGAGAAATGAAAGGCAATTGCAAGAGAGCGAAAGTCACAAGAGCTGATGTCACTGATGTTATCATCAATTCGTAAGATGCGCTCGGACAGACCATATTTCTGCACAATCTGCCTTAGGTTGCGGAGATAAGTATATTCAAAGTCGCACGTAAATACTTCCTTCAAACAAGTTTTCACCAACATAGCACCCGGGGCACATTTAATTTTCCTAAAATAATTCATGAAGCGCAATTCTGCCATTCCTGCCATCGTAAATATATCAATATCCATAAGGAGAGCCTCAATGGGAAGGCATTGGGGGAGGGACAGAAGCGTCTTCCAAAAAGTGCCCTCCCACTTTTTAAGCAGAAGGTTGCTATCAGGACTCCACACTTCGCAGCCATACAGAAGGGTGTTAGCCCATGAGGCGTTATATAGCGTGATAAGTGGTTTGATTCCCTTAAAAATAATACGGTTCTTTATTTTATTTATGCCCCCGATTATGCTTTTACCCTTAATTGTCAGCGAGGCAAGATGGTCTTTCCATACACCAGTCTGGGAGAAGGTTAGGCCTAAATATTTAAATGTAGGCACTTGTTCAATGGTCCCAATCGGGGAAGCATGGTTAAACCTTTTCAGTTTTGAGCTGAACACCAGATTTTTTGTCTTTGCTGCATTAATTTTTAGGCCATTACAGTTGCAATAGTCGCAAAGTGCTTCAAACAAGGTTTTAAGTCCCAAGGGAGTCAAACTGAGCAGTATGGTGTCGTCTGCATAGGTAAGGATTGGTATTACAGACCCGCCCATACGCGGGGCTAGAATGGTGTGAGGCTCAAGAACAGCTGGTAGGTCTGCAATATATAGATTGAATAACATTGGAGCCAGCACACAGCCCTGCTTGAGGCCAGATGTTGTGGGGACGCGCCTAGATAACTCCTCTCCCGCTCCCCACCTAATCTGGACCCAGGTGTCAGTGTAAAGCAGGGATATGGCTCGAACCAATGCAGGCGGGACCCCCATGGCAAGTAGCTTATTCCAAAGACGAGTTCGAGGAATTGAATCAAATGCCTTCTCAAAGTCTATGAAGGAGGAGTACAGAGGATATTTTTTATGTTTCACGTACTTCTCCACCAATAGACTGAGTATAAGAATATTATCTACAGTTGAGCATCCCTTTCGAAACCCAGTCTGCGAAGTCGGTATGGCATTATTATCCTCAGCCCAGGCAGTTAGGCTGTCCAGCAGGACTTTCGCAAAGAGCTTACCAGGGGTGTCCATTAAAGCCAACAATCTGTAATTCGCAGGATTGTTCCTGGTGCCCTTCTTAAAAACAGGGAACAATACTGATCCTAACCAAGATTCGGGTACCTTAAATGTCAACAGCGCAAACTTAAATAATGGGAGAAAAAAAGAAGCCCACGCAGTAGCCAAAGGCTTGAAGCACACAGCCGGTAAGTTATCTGGGCCAGGCGCACGAGACGCCTTTAGATTGGTTATTTTTAAAGCGATATTAGAAATAGTAAACTCAGGTCCAGCGTTACAGTGGGGTTCAAAAATGGCACTGGAGAAAAATGTAGAGGCTGGTGCGTTGTAAAGTTTATGCACATAATCCGTCCAGATCTTCTCCGGCAGATTTGCACTGGGATCAGTATTAGATTTATTAGTCAGGGAATTAATTATATTCCAAAATTTTTTGATGTCAGCATTAACCAATAATTGCTCGATTAAATATCCTTGCTCTTGCTCCCAGGCTCTCTTTTTCCTTGCAATAAGGGCACGATATTGCTTTTTTAGATCCAAATATTGAATAGATTTTAAGGAGGATAAGAGCCTAGAGTCAAAAGATGTCCACATCCTGCGTTTAGCTTGCTTACACTCCAAATCAAACCAGGGTTTAAAATTTCTCTGGTTATTAGTGGAGGTCCCTGTCACATTTTTACAGGTAGAGACAGAAATAGCATTTTTGAATTCAATAATCGCACATTCATACAGCTTGATGGGGTCAGTTAATTTCATCTCATTAAGTCTGGCCATCTCCATTAATGTATTAGCACATTGGAAATGCAAATGGTCTGGAAGATTAAGCCTAATTTTATTTTTTACACTAACTGTTGTGGAACGAGTCTCAAAGGGACATAGAGACTCAGTATTCAACTTAAGGGAAAGTTCGAGTTGAGCATGGTCACTGTGCATGTTCCAATGATAGCGCAGTGACACAGCCAGAGAGAAATGGTCAGCAGTAATTAAAAAATAATCAATCAATGATTTAGATTGACCGCGTTTGAACGTCGTGTCAGTCAAATTGTGGCCCGGGATTCTGCCATTAACAATGGTCAGATCATGAGATGAAATTAGCTCTCTAAGTTTTTTAATGGGAGCAGACCATGTTGAACATTGCAATGGTACATTCTCAAACTGCCAGGGAGTAATTAATGGATGAGATTCATCCCAGTCATCATACAGGGCAGGGATAACCTGTTTAATATTAAAGTCACCCCCTGTCACTATCAACGCATTCGGATTATCTCGTAACACATCATCTAACAAAGAGCCAAAGACCGTCAGTAGCTTGTAATTGTCAACAGAAGATAATAATGCAGGTCTAAGATAAGCATTGATCAAAAAAAACTCTTTTAAATCAGATGATGTGGAGCTAGGGAGTAGTATATGTAAACATAGTATACCGGGCAAATTAGGCCACACCTTGGATACTATCCAGCCCGTTTTAACATTTATAAGTATGGCCACCCCTCCTGCATGATGACCGAATGTGGATGGTGTCGCATTTTGAAAGAATGCAGAAAAACCATCAACATTCATGGGTTTGAGTAGCCAGGTTTCCTGTAATAATATACAATCATAGGTTAAAAAATCATTTATTGTATTTTCAGGTAAAGATAAAAAACCAGAACAATTCCAAGATAACAAACGGCATGAATTAGGGGCAGCATAGGTACTTGCATGGGTCAATACACCATTATCAAAGAGACTGATCTGTGACCGATACACGCTCAATAAAACTTGCATCAGAGATTTCATCTAATTGAGCGACATTAGTGTCCACAACATCAATAACTTCTCTCTGTGTCATGCCGGAACGGCATTTTTTTGAAGGCGTGGGGGAGCAAGAAGGAACCCCACCCGCTGTTTTTCTTTTAGCAGGATGCCGAATATTAGTTGTGGGGGATGAAGAGTTCATAATAGGTTCTGGTTTAGGCAGCGGGACACGCAGAAGTTCCAGGCCTTTGGATAGGAAAAACGATAATTGACTCCAAATTAACTCCATGGTCGTAGTGCTGGAAAATGTGATTCTGGTTAACACTTTATTTTGATCAAATGGAACATATTTAAAATTAGTAACATCATTTTTGTTAACATTCCTGAGTGTCGGTGACAAAAAACATATATCTAAAAATGAATTAATATTAAAAGATTTTAAGTCATATCCGTCAGCTTCCCAAAAAATGGGTAAAAAATATAAAGAAAGTGAAGAATAAGCAGTGTCCAAAAGTTTAACAGCATACGATGGAGAAGCAATTTCAGTACTGGTACTCGGGGCAGAGCGCGCAATTGATGGTTTAAAATTAGGAGCTTGAGGGTTAAGCAAAACTGGTTGCACCACAGGAGTTTTAGAAGCTCGTGACATCAAATGCGCTGCACCATCATGGATATTTGTGGCCAAGAGGGACATTTTAGTATCCAGGTCAGATAACATTTTGACAACTCTTTGCGTTTCCTTTAGCGTTTGGAGATGCGTGGCACGGTCAAGTTTTTGGAAATTAGAAATCTCCTCCAACTTTGACTCCATTTTATCAGATTTCTTATCAACCGCAATGACCATTGTGCGAAGTTGAGCAAAGTTTTTATTAGAAATCACAAAGTTATCTTCAACCTTTTGTGCAAGCTTATCTATAGTAGCCTTTTGTGAGATAAGTACATCCGTCATAGAATGCAATGATTTAGCCATCTGCTTAAATACCAGGATATGATTCTCTGTACCCGAGTTCTCCGTCGAAGCTACTACAGGATTAGAAGTTTCCTCTGAGTTAGTGGGAATGGAATTGAGTGCTGACAGTTCCAAGGCATGAACCTCGTTTTCTATGTCTGCATCCAAACTAACTGACAAGTCGACAAACGAGGGGAGATGCGAGCAGCTGGCAGAAACCAGCTGCCTAGCCTTCAAATCCAACTCTTGAGCTGTGATCGCCGAATCAGATTCTGGAAGTACAATATCAGAATTTTCAGAGCTACCATGAGCAGCTAGTTTAGAGACAACGACATCAGCTGATTCAGATACCATCAAGGTATCACGAGCATTTTGCTTTGTAGCATTAGATGGAAGCGCTGCCGTCACATATTTCTCCATGGTAGACTGCTTAACAATTGGGGTACTGCAGTTAGCTAAAACAGCTGCGGAATTGCCCTGTTTATCTTTTGAGCGAGTTAAAGGCATAATAAAAAAGTCAGTAGCGTATCAATAAGCTCAAAGATAAAGGAAATGCAGTGATGGAACTGTAGAATAGAGTCACAGTGAGATGGCCCAGCCCAGCGTACTCACGCGTGACGAGCGCAGGACGAGCCACTCTATCGCCACTCCACCAGCCGCTTCGCTGCTGCCGCACACAGGTGGGTTTTATGTGCAGGCACGCCCAATAGGTGGATCAGAGGGCGGAGGGGCGGAGCAATGCTGGTCGGGAACAGGAACGGAAGCGCTCGTACTTGCCGGGAGCGGGGGGTCGCCAAGTTGA
>JAUEJH010763633.1:0-11261 GCA_032275315.1 Desmognathus intermedius
GCGCATGCGTGCGTGTGTGTGTGCATGCGTGCTTTTTTGCGCGTGTGCACACATGCGTGCTTGCGTGCTTGTGTGTGTGTGTGTGTGTGTGTGTGCGTGCGCGTGTGTGTGTGTGTGCACACATCATGTGCATGGTAACATAATTCAACAGGCATGCACATAAAAACAAGCACACACCACCCACATGCGCTCTTGAACATGTGCTCACACGAACACATTATGTACACGGCACACACGCACTAGCACTTGCCCCACTGCATGGCATTGCCTCACCGCCGCATGCCATGCCGCGGCGCCCTATTGCATTGCTCCACTGTGACACCCCACTGCATGCCCTAGCGCAACGGCACACCACCACCTTCCACTGCCACGCCTTACCGCCACATCCCATTCCTCGCCCTAGCGCAACGGCCCATGGTCCACCCCCACCACCCCACCCCACCGCTATCCCCTACCATCCCACCTTACAGCCATGCCCCATCACCATGCCACACTGCTACGCCCCACGTGGGGGCAAGGGGTGCACCTCTCGACCCACCATTAGCCCCACCGCCACAGCCTACCACTTTGCCGTACTGAAACACCTTAATCGTTGCCCTACCACAAAGCAATGCCTTGTTCACACTTGCCATTAGTAGTTTCGATTCACAACCGTTGCTCATTGTAATGGCAAACAACCATCTTAGTGGCCCTTGACAATCGTAGTGGGCCTTCACCATCGCAATGGCCCTTCACCACCTTAACATCGCGACAATTGATATCCGCTGCCTACTATCAGAACATCTTACAACTTAGGAAATCCCTTGGCAACAATCATAATCGTAATCGCTGCCATGGGCCTCTTGGTATCTTTGACCGGGGTGACAAACCGACGGGTAATCAGGCGGGCAAACCGCAGTACTCGTCGAGAGGATATCGCGACATGGTTGAGGCAGGCCCGGGGTTCCGGCATCGGACGGGTAACCCGACTGGCAACCCGACGTGTAAATTGGACTATCGACGGGTGCGAAAAGCATGTCGTCGATCATGTAACGGGTATCCGTCATCACCAGACGAGTGCCAACGAGTACCCGTCCGGTGGGGCCTTTCCCATAGTGAACGACCTTCAGGACCTTGTAGGGACCCTCCCGCTTGTGGGAAATCTTGCTCCTTCTCTTGCTCTTGGAAGGCATCCCCTGTGTTGCCACGTACACCAAGTCTCCAACCTTGAACTGCTCAGGGCGCCGGAACCTGTTGTAATACAGCGCTTGGTTCTCCTGAGCCCGCTTCATGGCTGCCCGTGCAGCCTGCAGCGCCTCATCCATTGCCTTCAACCACACCTCAGCTGTGGGGACCTCCATGGTCACAGCTCCCGAGCCAACAGTGAGGCTCAAGGGAGTGTGTGGATGCTGCCCGGTGCAGAGGTAGAAAGGCGTGTAGCCAGTAGAGGTCTGCACACTGTTGTTGTACTGGAACTCAGCTAGGGGCAGAAAATGCTCCCACTGGTGCTCCATCCCAGGTGCTCCGCAAAACGCCCTCAACATCTCCTCAAGCGTCCTGTTCATGCGCTCAGTCTGCCCGTCAGTCTGTGGGTGGTAGCCCGAAGACATGTGCAGCTTGGTACCAAGGCGCTTGAACACGCAACGCCAGAAGTCTGAGGTGAACTTGGAGTCACGGTCACTGACTACCCTCTTGGGCAGGCCGTGCAGCCTGAACACATGCTCCACAAACAGGTCGGCCAGCTCTTCAGCTTTGATGGTGTGGTGGCATGGCACAAAGTGCGTCATCTTGGTCAGCCTGTCCACAAACACCACAATGCTGTTGTGCGCCGAATCCGGGTTAGCGGGCAGATGGGTAATCAGATCCATCGACGCGTCCTCCCACCTGCGGGTGGGGACTGGCAATGAGGCCAGCTCCCCTGCAGGGCGCTTGTTTAACACCTTCGTCCGCTGGCACACGCGGCAGCTTTGAACAAAGCTCTGCACGTCCCGCGCCATGCGTGGCCAGTAGTAGAAACGACTCACTGCATCCAAGGTGCGGCGGATGCCGAAGTGGCCTGAGTACTCGGTCTCATGCAGCTCGCGCAATAAAGTGCGGCGTAGTTCTGCATCGTCAGGCACACACACTCGTCCCTTGAAGTACAGGAGCCCATCTCGCTCGTCGAACAGCTCACGGTTGCTGGGAGAGACGAAGAAAGGGTCCTCAAGGTACCCCTTTTTAAGCCTCTCGACCAGGGCGGCATCGCACTCAACCGTGGTCACGTGATCCAGTTTGGACAGCTGAACCACCTCCTGCCAGCCTAATTCCTCAGGTTCCAAAGGCTTCGTCTGGTCTGCGCCGACGTTGTCAAGGTACGGGATCCGGCTGAGAGGATCAGCGGGATTGGTCCGGCCAGGCGCGTACAAGATCTGGAAGGAGAAGTCGCCCATCTCATCGAGCCAGCGAATACGCCGGCTGTTCGTCAGCAGAGGCTGAGTCAGGAGGTGACGCAAAGTAGCGTGATCCGTGACTACCTCGAAATGCTGTCCGAACAGGTAGCATCGCCAGTGTCGCAACGCCCGTAAGATGGCGTACAGCTCCCGGTCATAGGTGCTGTACCTCGTCTCGGCTGGCTTTAACTTCTGGCTATCGTAAGCCACGGGTTGCCAACCTTCTCCGAAATCTTGCAGCAGCACTGCACCGACAGCCCAGTCCGAGGCGTCGGTTACGACCCGGATCGGCTTGTCCGGATCGTAAAGGCGCAGCACAGGAGAGCTGCAAAGAGCCGCTTTGAGAGTGTCGAAAGCAGCCTGCGCCTCCTTGCCCCAAACGAATTCCTCCTTATCCGACTGCAGCTTGGTCAAGGGCAAGGCGATGGACGCCAAACCCCTGATGTACTTGCGGCAGTGGTTAACCAGACCCATGAACTGTCGCACGTGGGTGTGGTTCTGAGGGACTGGCCAGTCTTGCACGGCTCGGGTGGTTTCAGGGTCTACCTTCTGCTGGCCCTGGCCAACCAGAAACCCTAGAAACTTAACCTCAGTCCGCAGGAAAGAGCATTTGTGGGGACGGCAGAACAAGCTGTACTGCCGTAGCCTCTCGAACACTAGCTTCAAGTGTTCCAAGTGCTCCTCGATCGTTTCGCTGAAGATCAAAACATCATCCATATACACTACAGCGAATTTTCCTGCGTAACCACGCAAAACCGTGTCCATCATAGCTTGGAAAGTGCTTGGCGCATTGCAAAGCCCGAATGGCATGACATTCCACTCGTACTGTCCAATGGGCGACAAAAACGCCGTCTTTGCACGATCCTCCTCAGCCATCGGGATTTGCCAAAACCCGGAGGCTAGGTCCAACGACGTAAAGAAGTTGGCGCCACGCAGCCTGTCCAGCAGGTCGTCGATCCGGGGTAACGGATATTTGTTCTTCTCCGTTAGCTTGTTGAGAGCGCGGTAATCCACGCACATGCGCAGCCCGCCATCCTTCTTGCGAGCAAAGAGGATAGGAGCGCCCCATGGAGACGATGACACACTGATTCGGCCGCTGGAGAGCAGGTCCTTGATCTGGTTTTCAGCCTCCTCCATCTCAGGCTTACTTAACCGGTAAGGGTAACGCACGTAAGGCTCTGCTCCCGGCTGGAGCTTAATGCGATGCCTGAAGGGATGCTTTGGCTCTCCCTCGGGTAAGCGTGCTGGAAAGACTCCCTCAAACTCCTTCAGCAAGGCTTGAACCCGGGGGTCCACGTCCTGTGGTAGGTGACTAGGGCGAGTCTCTACTCCAACCCTGTCAGCCAAGTCATCATCCCGCCTAATGAAGAACAGGAACGCTTCCTCAGGCATCTCTTTGGCAAACTCTTGCACAAACTCGTCACACGAGAGCTGCCGCAGCTCCACACTGCTCCCTGTGCTGGGGTCTCCCTTCACAGCTGCTGCTGAGCTAGGGGTACCTCTACCAGCACCAGGCCCACCACCACCAGGTTGCCCGCTTGGCTTGCGCTTGGCACTGTTGCCCTTAGCACACCTGGGGTAGGCCTCAAACACATAACCGGGGCCCTCCTGGAGCTGCACTGTGTTGGTGTGCCAGTCCATCCAGGGGTTCCACTGCAGGAACCAAGGTACCCCTAAGATCAGGTCCGTCCCTGGTGACAACTCTGCCACTGTGAACCTAACCTTCTGCTCCAGTGTACTCCCAACTGGACCGAGGACCAGCTGCACCTCCACAGTGCCCAGGCAAGTCGTCACCTGCCCAGTTGCTGTCCTCAGTTTGGGAGCACTGCCAGGGTCACAACTGAGCCCTAGCTGACGAAACAGGGCAGCTGACATGAAGTTGCCAAGCTGTCCTTCCGCTCCAGTGTCTAGAAAGACTTCTACCTCAGCTCCATTTACGCTTCCCTTGAGCGTCATGCCCGTGGCATCCGGGTTGGCAGTTGAGTGGGCACTGGGGAAGCCTCTCACCCCCCCCTCTGTGTACCCGCGCGCCCTCGCGCAGCTAGCTGCCTCCAACTCCTTTGGAGCAGCCCTCATCCTGCCAATGGTCACCCTAGGCATCTTCGCCTCAGGCGTGCCATGTCCTCGGTCCACCTTCTCCCCTGTGGGGAGGCTCGTCTCAGCCCCCACCCCCAGGTTACGCTGGGGGCTCCGGAAGGGGGCTGACTTCGGGGCGCCTGCCGTGGGTCCTTGATTAACGATCCTCACCGGCTCTCCTCCGGTCTCTGGGGTGGGCAACCCCATCTCTGCGTCGCCAAGCGCAGAGGCTGGATGCTGGGTGCTGGAGGCAGGCCCTGGCTTGTCCCAAAAGACCAACACTGGCCACCGGACTGGGCCCACTTTGGTCCTGACCTGGGAACCCGGTTTAGGGGGCGCTGTGAACAGCTGCATACCCCTGGGGTAATAACGCACAAGCTTCATGCCGGCCATAAGCCGCATGAAATCTGCTTGCGCCCAGTCAGGCACCACAAACACACCACTGGTTGTTGGGTCATCTGCTTTGCACCTGAGGTAGTTCCTGACAATGGCGGCATACATTGTGCCCGCCCCTGGACCATCATGTTCTTTAGCTGTAAATGGGCCATTACAAAACACACGCTGCCCGCGCACATCTGCTAGCTGGGCAGGGTTAGCTTTGGAGTAAAACACACTGCAGTGGGCATTGCTGCCCCCAACATCTGCAGTCAGGTCCACTGTAAAGGGACCGTACTCAGAGCTCAAATCAGTAAAGAATGCTGGCCTGAACTGGTAATCATCTACATCAGTTGCAAAGTGTACCCTCTTGTCTTCATGCCTGGCGGGGCCGCTGCCCTCTACGCCATCTGGCAAGGCTGCACCTGGTGTGCCAGCCTCAGCGGTGGGACCTGCATGCTGTGCAGCAATGACAGGGCTCCGCTGGCTGCCGTTACGGGCAGGCTTTCTCCTTGCAGTCTGCTGTGCACCCGGCCTGCTGCATGTACTTGCGCTGGCTGGTGCTCCACTAGCAGCTGTTCCATCTTGTTCTGTAGAGCCACCCAGCTCCACACCATGACCAGAGGTAGCACCCCCTGTGCTAGCCCCTGCAGCAGAGGTACCACCGTTTGGTACATGCCGGCTGCCACTCTTGGCAGTCTTCTTCTTGGCTGCAGCCCCATGCTGCTGCCTGCCGACCTGCGCTGCGCCTACACTAGTAGTACTAAGAGACTGAACTGCGCTGGCAGGTGGCACGTCTTGAGGGACTGCCTCTGCTGCTCCCTCTCCATCTGCGACCAAGCCCGCTCCCCTGAGGGGCTCGAAGGCTGATGGTACTACTTCTACTGGGGAGCTACCCCTGGACACACCCACCGCTAGAGCCCGCGCAGCGGCAATGCTAACTGCCGCCGGCACTCTAGCAACTGACCACGAATGGCCAGCCACTCCCCTTAATGAGGGGACGTGGTGGGTACCAGCGCCTTTCCCGAAGGGCAGGTGCTGGCGTAGTGTCCAAACTTGCCGCAGCTGTAGCAGCGGACCTGGGACAGGTCGCGGTTGCCGCGGCCACCGCCGCGTCCGCCGTTCCTGCCCCGTCCACGGCCACGGCCACGGGCTGGCCCGGCACCCGTCATGGCCAACGAGGCCTCGCCGCCGTCACTGTCATCACCATCCTCGTCCTCGTCTGCCAGCTCTGCATCCTCTGCATCCAAACGGCTGAGGTCCATCGGATGGGACTCGCTCTGACGGCTGCCCGGGCGCTGCGACTGCTGATGACCACCTGAGCGCTGTCGGTCAGGCTGCTGGCGCAGAGGGTCATGCATGCGCCCCTGGCCGTAGTAGACCAATCGGTTGCGACCCTCTATCTCTGTCACCACGAGCTCAGCCCGCAGCGCGCGCTGGAAGCAGTCATCCAACGACTCGAACTCGGATGGCATGTGGTAACGCAGCTCACGCAGCAGACCTCTGCGGAACACGCCCAGGTGTTGGCCTACATTGGCCTGGTCCTCCTGGGGAAGCAACGCGACGAGATTGTCAAAGTAACTCTTGTACTCAGACACGCTGCTGGTCTTGAGTTGCTGCACGGTGTAGAATTTCATGCGAGCAATCTCAGGACCCTTGATGTCCCGGAACTCGAGCAGCAGGGCCTTCCTAAACGCAGACAGAGACGATAGACCGATGCCAGCAGGCGGTGGACGTTTGTACTCATCGTACTGACGCCTACCACGCGTGCTCCACCAGGTATACGCCTTGTCATCGAACGTAACCACCACGCATCTCACTACCAGGTCACCCGGGCAATCGTGCATCCACTTGAGGTCAGCCAACTTCTCAAAGAACACCCTCTGTTTGATATGCGAACGACCAGGGAAGCGTGGCAGGAGCTTCTCATGGATCGTTTTGCGAGGGTCCCGATAGCGCTGGCCGCGCTCACCTAGTGGTTCGGTCGCGATTGACCATGCGTCGTCGCGGAAGGGGTTGCCCCCGGAGCCTCCTGGGCCTCCCGGGCCTCCGCCATCCGGACCGCCGCCGCCCGGCCCTCCTCCTGGTTCCGGGTCGCCGCCTGAAGGGCGACGTCCTGAGCTGGCGCCAGGAATTGAATCGTCCGCCGGTAGCTGGCTAGCAGTTCCTTGTCCGTCTGCTTCTTCTCCCGCTTGACCTGGGAATAACCGCTTTGCAGATGGGATTTCTCCTCCTCCAGTGCCTTCCTGGCTGAACGCTCCTGTTCCAGCTGCAGCTGCAGCAGAGAACGTTCCTGTTCCAGCTGCATCTCCAACCGGGAGGCTTGTTCCCGCAACCGTGCCTGGTCCGCTAACGCGCGGTCTAACTGATCTGACTTGCGGTACAGGCGGCCTTGCGTCTCCCGGAGGTGGCGCTCCATAGCTACCAGCTGATCTCGCGCCCATGAAGCCAGATGGTGGCGGGTCTGGTCCAATTGCTGGCGGAGGTCCAAATGCACTGGTGCGTTGCGCCTGCATCGACGCAATGACTCGCTGGAGTTCCGTGATATATGCTGCCTGCTGTGCTGCCTGGAAGAACCCTGCACGTGCGGCCTCTCCGAGCGCGTCACCGGGGTGTTGAGGGATAGACCGTGCGAGCCGTTCGAAGGAGGTGGCGGTTCCATCGAGTGCTGGGAGCGACCCCTGGGTTGCTGCGGCTGAAGGCGACCCGGGGTGTTGTCCCTGCGGAGAGGAGACAACCGCGCCGGCTGCCGGTCCGCTTCCACCTCCATCGGGGCTGGTCTGTTCGGGTTCCATGCAATGGGCGAACCACCACGCTGCCCCTCAGCAGAGCCTGCCGCAGCCGTTTGATCCGACTCGTTGGCAGTGTCTCCCTGAGCTGCCTCTGTTTCCTCTCCAAAATCGTAATCCTCGTCACCGTAATCTAACAGTTCCTCCTCCTCTACCTCGGCAGGGCAGAGGGCAGCTACCGTTGCAGCTAGATCTACTCCGTTTAAATTATGACGTAAATCACGCTCAAGATCTCGTGTGGAAGCCATGGTTACAGTGGGCACATCGACGTGTGCCTGCCTATACTCATAGTGGTTAAAGAGCGGTTGAGAGCGTCACAACTGACGGTTGGTAGTACACTCCGGCAGGTGTCGAAACCCTAATTGTAACGATGGTCTGTAATTTCACCAATCACTACCGCCGAACTTCAGGTCATCGCTGGCCGGCGGGGAACTAGCCCTTTCGCTCGGTGATCTTCGCTGGCCGGCGGGGAACTTAGCCCTAACGCTCGGTGATCTTCGCTGGCCGGCGGGGAACTTAGCCCTAACGCTCGGTATTCTTCGAAGACCGCCGCGTCCCGGCACGAGTGCGCCTCGCTTCTAGACCTCCTTCTACTTGTGGCTCCGAACCTGCCTCCTCTTCGGCTGTAAGTGGAGGATCGTACCGCTCGCCGGTGGCTCTCTCCAAGTTGAGCCGCTGCAGGTCCGGGATTAGGACTTGCTCGTTGTCCGGCTGGCAGGTCTGTCGAAGCCGCAGAGCTAGGTTATCGTACAGTTCCGTCTGCCGATCTCCGACGTGAGACGTATCGTGAGCGTTGGCGTGGCGCACTATGAGAATGCGACGGAAGCAGCAGATGCAAAACCTAGGGTCGTGCGGCGTCCACCGCTCTAGTGCCGGACGGTTAGGCAGACTAAAGCGGTTGGCGTACTCCGTGACTATAGGCTCACAAGAAACGTAAAACAAAGGCTGGGTCTCTACAATGCCACAACGGTTGAAGCGGTGAGCGTACGGTGCGTGGGCGTGGCTAATGTGCTCGCGCTGGTACAACGCCTCAACGATGATGTTGGCTGGAGACAGCGCGGTCACCTCGTTGTTCCGCAGATGCCTGACAGGGAGACGTAACCTGTCCGCACGCGAGACCACTCCTTCCTTCGTTAGCGTCTCGACAGGAGCTTCGATCACGGTCCGCGTGGAAAGCTTGCACTCCTTAATCACGTCAGCGAAGGGGGTAGTAGCTGTTAGCTGGGTCAGCGACAATGGACTACCTGCTACCACAGGTTGCCCGTATCTGTTGCCGATGTGAGTTCTATAACTGTGCTTAAGTCGGCTAGACCCCTCGGCTACGTTGTTCAGGCTGTCCTCTACAGCGCAGAACTGGACTTCGCGAGGGTCTGCCGGTAGCGGTTGTGGAAACTTAACAAAGCAGTGGTCAAGGTTACCCTTGTTGATAACACTCTGAAGATGCTCAGGATCACGGGTTACGCCGTAAAGTTCAAAAGCTTCCCTGTAATAATCGTCAGCCGTTGACATCTGCGCCTGGTCTTACACCAGCGCTGCGCCCGACCTCTCTGTCGGCGCTACGGGCGTCGCATCGCACTTCTCTCGTGCGTGCCGCCAGATAGGATCCCCACAGGATCTAACTATCTTCGCTGCCAGATGTGATGTGCTGTTCTCGATAAGCTTGGGAAGAGTCGTTACATGTATGGACAGGACAAAGCAAGTAAGTCTGTAAGGAAAAGGAAGGGCACGAGAGCCCTAAGAGGGCCGAGTGCCCGCTAGTGCAAATAGGCGTTGCTTGGAAAACCTAGGTAAACCCTGGAAAAAGGGGCCGTAACACTACAACAGCATCCCCCCCCCACGGGTGCTCGCCCCGAGCACAACAAGACAGCTCAAGTGTTACGGGACGGCAAACAAAACAAGACATTCATCACATACAGGCACATCAGTGCAAAGTAGCTCGAACATAAATCACGTTAGAAAAACAAACTACATCTTGAAGTCTAGTTCCCAAAGCTAGGAGGAAAGGCCTATAGTTAGAGGGCCACCATTAAGCAAAGCAAAACAGCCGTTTAACACACCGTAAACGAAAAACCTCCTCTGTACAAGTTTAGGCTAGAAAGCCATGGTACCTCTAACGGTACCCCACTTCTCTAACTCTACAATGCATGCCCTAACCACCTAATGGAGCCCAGCTGAACTGCTGGTGCTACTGGTGCGTCTGGCACTGCAGAGTCTTCATCTTGGACAGCAGCTGCCTCCCTCCGACCATACCACTCATCTAGCAGTAGGGGAAACGTGTGTGCAACTTCACTGTCCAGCATCCACCGATGCTTCTCGTCATTGTAGAGGATGCAAAACTCCATGCACAGAGCCTCATCCTCGTCTTGTGCATCCTGGTAGGGCCTGGTCCCAAGGATTGTCACTGGGACAGCTGCCTCATCGTTGTCCTTGCGCCAGTCAGAGTAAAGCGCAGGGGCTTGCCGCTCCAGCTCAGCTGCTGTCAACCAGATGTCCTCATCAGCGTTGGGATTGTCATGCCCCATGCAAAACCACAGGGTGCGGTCACCCTTGGGTCCCATCCACCTGGCATCCTTCACCTTGACCAGGTTTGGGGGCTTATGCCAAGCAGACTTGTCAGGCCTGTACCGTTCAAGGTAGTACACATTGAAGACAGGGTGTGAACCATTGGTGGCAGGCAGGTCAACCTTGTAGGCAGACGGACCAAGCGGTGGATATGTGACTCGAACCTTTTACCAAAAAACAATAGTTATGCTTTGAAACCCCTCGCTTTCCTCGCTGCGACGGTAGTCGCAGCACCTCGTATGGTCAAGTGACCGTTTGTCAAGTCAACGCAACGCCATCCTGCACTGAAAAGCACCCAACACAGCTAGCATCCCCCCTAAAACCATACGTATGGACCCCTAAAACATCCTACAGTCACCTACGTATGAAGCACCTGCACCTATGACCCCCCACCAGGCTGTCGTATGCATCCTCCTGGTGCTAGCGGCTATCGCGCAAACAGCGCTGACCCCGTCAGTCCCCTCGGAGTCACCGGACCTGAGCCTCCTTTCCCCTTGTAAAGAAACTCTCGGCTGTGGCAGTACAGTACTGACACCTAGGTTTTTCGACCTTTGCCACGCAGGCCAAGGAAAGGAGCTCAGCTGGACCGCCAGTGACCCCCGTAAGCTGCGCGATACGCCTTGCGACGCACCTGAAAGACCATACGATAGCCTGGTGGGAAGCACAAAATACAGCCTGAAACCATCGCTCTTTGGACGCAATGGAACAGCCCACCCCATTCTATGGAGATATACCGATCGAGGAACGCCTGGAGCTTCACGGGGTGTCAATCAAAGGTAGGAAAAACTAGACACCCCTTGGGCACAGGCCCAAGGCGGGCGCTCTGGCCTCAAGGGCCGATCACAACTAGGTCTTAAGGACCAACTGCTACTCGGCCTGAAGGGCCAAATCACACCAAGTTCTCCAAGGAACACACTTGCAATCGCCAACCAGTGGCACCCACACACCAGCCATCTCCACCCGCAATGCCGACAAACGCAATCCCGCGCTCTAGCCTGTGAGCTTTTCCACATACGAATCAGCAACGAGCAATACAACAGACAATGGATCA
>JAUEJH010774719.1:0-19548 GCA_032275315.1 Desmognathus intermedius
GTCTGACAACCGCACCAAGCTAGTGCTACACACAACTTCTTTGTGTCCTACATCCTAGAGGGCACCGTCCTTTGGCTAGACTTCTTTTCTGGGTTTTTCAGCTGACCGGTGCTCTCTGACCAGACTATGAGGGTATCCTGAGTGCCGACCTATCCTGTCCGGTGCCAGTGGTGTCCCCTGCCAGTCCCTGAGGTCCCTGAGGTCCCAGAGGTCCCGAGTGCTGTGATCCCCACTGAGTGTTTTACATGAAGCAGAGAGGCTTATCATCTGGGTGAGACAAATGTTTATGATGTTCTGTTCTCTTCTCTCCTAACTTTTGCCTTCACAACCAAGAATAATTGTGGTTTTGTTTTTGCTGCCAACTGTGTTAGGGAGACCAACTGCCCTTGGCCCTCAACAAGAGGCTAGGCTGAGTTACACCTCCATCCTGCCGGCACAATTGCTGTGTGTCATCAGTGAGCATACAACCTGTGGTTTTAGCCAGACAGGTTCCCCGGGCTTACCTTGCCCTCTGGAACGTTATTTTGTGTTGTCTACACAGGCCATGTGTCGTCTCTCGTCCCCTTTAGCCGCTATCATTTATTGACACAATGCAAATGGAGACCTATGTGTCAAACCAGCCTCGTTTTGCAGCAGGAAATTGTGCTGTTAGGCAGGCATAACTCACTGTTTGTTGCTAGGCGTGGTACAGGGTGAATCATTTATAGAAGTATACTGAGTAGAGTACTCCACTGAAATCTGCAGGCCTGCCTACCGAGCCCCTCCCGGCACAGCGCCGCTACTCCAACCATGGGCATCTGCAGGAATTTTTCTGCGAGAGGGGGAGTTGGCAAAAACATTCAGAGGCAGTCATAGTTTGTTGGATTGTCTGGTATCCCGATTCTCACCCGGTCCAGTTGGTCCTGCGTGCCCACCCACCCTTCCCCCCCCGGCTTGCAGATCGAGAAATGGCCCAGGATTGCTGGGCCATCTCTCTATCTGCAAGCCAGTGGGAGGGAGGGAGCGGGTGCTTGCCTGCCTATGCCATCCTATGCTATCTAGATCAGGCCATTGAATTCTTGTGTAATGTGCCAAAGAGGCGGGATTGGATCAGTGACATGCCACCAGTTGGTGGGTTTTTGGTTTCCATGAAATTTTGCCATTAGAAATTCAGGTGCTGGAAATTAGAGCGCCCACACTAAAGTGCACCGCCATTAGTTATAGTGCACAGGAAAAATAAGTGCAAACAGTACACTTACCAAATGAGCACCAGGTCACTATTTCCAAGACGGCAACGTTTGTTAAAAAGTGGAGGGGGATAGATTGGCTATTCCATCCTCCAGTTTAAGCAATTCCGAGAAAGAGACAATTTGGATTTTTATTAACTGGATGGAATAGATTTACTATTCCATCCTCCAGTCTAAGCAAGTCGGGAAAGGCATCAATTCTTTTTTTTTTTTATAACTGGAAGGGAATATATTTATTATTCCATCCTCTAGTCTGAGCAAGTCGGGGAAAAGAGCCGATTTGTTTTTTTTAACTGGAGGGGAATAGATTTACTATTCCATCCTCCAGTCTGTACAAGTTGGAGAAAGAGCCCATTCAGTCTTTACAATGAAAACAACGTAGGTGTTCTATTGTAGATGGTCGATTCCACTGCAACCCAGTGAGGTGCTCCTTTTTTTTCAAGCACTTTTTTGTAAGCACTGTGTTTTCTAGTGATCTGGTGTGATCGCTCTAATTGTGGGGGAGAGCACATGCATCCGCCCTTGCCTTACGACTCGACACTCATTGCCCTATCTCTTCATCTATCTCTTATACTCATCCTCACCAGGGGCGTAAAGTACACCCCTGCGGTGCAGGGGGGCCCCACATCCCTCAGGCAATACCAGACAATGGTGGGGGGCCCCACCTGGGGCCCCTGCAGGGGGGCCCGGCATTTTGCGTTACGCCAGTGATCCTCACCCTCTCTCATTATTCCTCACTCCATCTTTCAGTCACTCGTTCTTTCACAAACACACCTCTCTCTCTCACAAGATCACATGATCCATATATAGGTCTCATCGCCCTTCTTTCCCGGGCTTCAATATTTGAGAGCATTTATTAACAAATTGACCATTACAATAATAATGATGCATTCCACAAGTCTGCTTATTATTTACACCTCATGGCACAAGATGCCTTTTTCATATTCAAAGTACTGTAACATTATTACATACTGTTTGACATTTGCGGAGTTAAAGTGAGCACTGCTTCTTGGGGTTCATGGGGCGTGCACAAATGATATGGCATTTACCTGTGGCATTTAGTGATGGTTCTGGCACACGTGAGTACATAGCAGCGCTCAGTTGGCACTGTCAAAGCACCCTACCTTAATTTTCTTTTGTCTATGACTTCCCAAATAGATAGGTCTTTGATTCTGGCGAAATGTCAGGGTGAATTAGTGGTGCAACCAGATACATTTTTCGGAGCGGGTCCAATATCAGCTATTGCTACTTTACCTCTTTGCATTCTCCTTCAAAACTTGATCTGTTTACAAAAATGCTTAGTTTTACAGTAATTGTACTTTGAAAGCAGATCATTATCTCGACTTTCACGGACAGTTTTCAGCAAATAAATAGCTTTGTATTTGACTATTGCTTACTGCCATCTGACTGTGGTTTAACAACACCCAAAATAACACATGCTGACAAAATTATACGACAAGGTATTTTCAAAGAAAATAATAAAAATAATTTGTAGGCAGTTTTACAAAACACCTTTGTTCACTATTCTGACAGATCCCCTTTTACAAATTAGCACATAAAAATGTGCATATTACCAACCCCATGCGAAAATGGGAATGTGGCATAAAACGTTAAGCTAAAAATGTTTCAATACATACTTCCAAACTCGTTTTTTCTGCCTCTTTCATAATTGCCCGTATTAATTTTCATGAAAATCACCCTAACAAATATGCACAAGAGTAATTGCGCGCATAAATACAGTCACTTGTTAGCTGGCTCCATTGGGATGTAACCTGTTTGTTTCAATATAATTTTCAGCAAGGAGAGTGTGTCTGCTGTGTCTCCCACCCCTCCCCCATGAGGCCCAGCCTTTCAGGCCTTTCTCGTCATTCGCATGCAGATGGACCATCGCCGGTGATCAGCAGCAGTGACCCCCCTCCCCGGCCAGCAGCAAGTGTGGCCGGCACCCCTCGGGCTTGCTGCCGTGCAGTCTGCGTGCTGCTTTCAAGGGGCCCGGCGCACGCTGTGCCCCCTGCACACTCCTTTTGTACATGTGCACAGTAGTTAGGGTGGAGATTGAGGGTTATTCAGGGGCAGATTGTCTCATGTACGCTGAGTTTTCAGAGCGGCATTAGAGCAGAGGTAGTAAATCACTAAGAGAGAAAAAGAATTAAAATTCCATTTCTGTTAAATGAAATTGGTTTTGCTCTTCAAATTCGCCAAAGATGTTCTGTATGTAGGTGACCTACAAAACAGCTTCGTAGGATGGAGTGTATTACCTGTCGTAACTCCCATTGATGTCAATGAAAGTTACGACAGGGGGATGGCAAGGCAGAGGCTGTGATAAGCAAGGTTTGCGAGTGCGTTATAAAAACTGCCCCGTGCAGCACACAGAAATGATTAACATGTTACGCAGCTATTCCAGTGAGTACAAGGTCGCTGGGTCGGCCTTTATTAATGTGCTTTTATGTATATAGCGAGCACTTGGGAGGGATTGGATGAAAGAAGGCTGGGTTACGCCTATGGTATGTTGTGTTATGATTTCAGGTGTTTTATATAGTGCGCACTTACGTCATGTGGCGGCCCAGTTTGGGTCCTGGGATGGAGGGGTGGCTGCAATGGTCATTGTTTTGTCAAAAGCATGGTGACTGGGTTTGTCTCTGTGCCCATGCTCACAGAGACAGCGGGCCCAAACCGTAAGAGTTTTCTAGGTCGTGCCTGTTTGGCAGGCATATCTCCGATCATGAACCAGGGTGCCTTGGTCACTTTGCGCGTTTCCCTGCTGCCGCTTTCTTTGTTGTTGATTGAGTGCGAGCGGGGGATGGGGGGTGCTGTGGAGAGACTGGTTGCTACCGTTGTTATTAGGATACGATCTGTAAAAATGATGAG
Organism: Desmognathus intermedius; assembly: GCA_032275315.1. Classification (NCBI taxonomy): domain Eukaryota; kingdom Metazoa; phylum Chordata; class Amphibia; order Caudata; family Plethodontidae; genus Desmognathus; species Desmognathus intermedius. The sequence goes on from JAUEJH010774719.1 coordinate 4,095, forward strand.
TTGAAGCGCTCAGATGCCTGCGGGTTAACTGCGCTGTACAAAACGCAATTATTATTATTATTATTAATGTCAAGGGCAGTTTCATCGGATGAAAATTTACAATCTAGGAAACTTTTTTTGGTGGATCAGGCCCACTGTGCCACTCTATATGCCCCTTGGTTGCTATGAAGCACCTACCTGCTCTTGATTGACAGCGTATTTGGGGGATACAATCCTGAATCATTTTCTACCTTTTCTGGAAATGTGCGCACAGCGTGCATTAGCGAGAAAAGTAGATATCTTTTGAAGCAGACCAATGTGCAGCTTCTTATCTATGTTAACCTGTTTGTGTTGGTAGTCACAGGAGGACAGAGCCAATTTAATTGGCACCGGCCCCTGTGGCCCAGCATTCGAAAGAGGGAGCTGTGCTGTCTGGCTCCGCCCCTGCCTCAGACATTAGATGCTATATGTGAAATGTACTATATTATATAATGCCACCAATACATATCTGCCTACTACTTTACAATTAAAAAACTCTAATGCTATCAATATCTATACATTGCCTACATATTAACTGAAAATACAGCCAGAAAAGCATTGGCATTACTAATGCTTGTTTTCTCATATGGGACACTCTTTTCCAGTGCCCGGTTCAGATTTTGGTCCCTGTCTGAATCTGTTCATCCTCTGTGTATTTGCACACCTGCTCTGCAGCTGCCATGTTGATCACGATTCACTTTGAAGTTTTATTAGGATTATTGCACAAGTCCTGGGTGAGCGGGAGGAAGGTAAGGGAAGGTGGAGAGCAGGATTCCAGGTGTGGGAGGAGTTTTGGTGCTGCGTGACTGGCCATTGGTTAGGAGGTAGGGGGGAGGGAAAAGCGTGCGGGGAGAGCGACCGAGCCGCGTCACCCGTCATTCCACACTCTGCTGTGGGTAGCAGCGATCCTGTAATCCCATGTGGGCGCTAGAAAATACTTAGTTTTCTGGTGATTTTGAAGTTTTATTGGGATTATTGCAAGAGTCCTGGGCGAGAGGGAGAAAGGTAAGGGTAAGGAGGAGAGCAGGGTTCCGGGTGTGGGAGGGGTTTTGGCGCTGCACGACTGGCCATTGGTTAGGAGGTAGGGGGGAGGGGAAAGCGCGCGGTGAGAGCTTTATATGGAGGTTAGCTTGGGCGCCCAGCCCAGGGCGTCCCAGAACAGCAAAGGACACTTGGCTGCTAATGGCGGCTGTTCACGGTAGGCTGGTGAGTAAGGCCCTATGACCACCGCAGGTTGCCAAGGTAAGTGGGATGGGTGCCATGGAGAAGAAGGCAGTGAGATGAGAGAACAGCCAACACTCCTCCAGGTAGAGAACAATTGCACCGATACCACCCTTCAATTAACAACAGCTGCCACCAACATACCTTGTTCTTGATTTTGTGACCACTAGCTAGTTCACCACACTGTTCCCCCATATACATTAACAGCTTCCCTGAGGGGCACTGCACATTCCAAACAAGTTAATGCTCCGCTTCTGACAAGGTGTATCAGTGGTTTAAGAGTTTATTTGCCCCCACTCTTGTACTGCTCAATGGTAATGCTGTGCTTCTGGCAAGGATTATCAGTTGTTTAATGGTGGCTCCGCTTCTGACAAGGAGTATCAGTTGTTTAACTGTTTCTGACAAAGAGTATCAGTTTGCCTGCCCTCCATTCGTATGGCTCATTGGTAATGCTCTGCTTCTGACAAAGAGTATCAGTGGTCTAACAGTTTTCCTGCCCCTTTCCTGTACTGCTCAATGGTAATTCTCTGCTTCTGACAAAGAGTATCAGTTGTTTAACAGATTGCCTACCCACTCAGGTGCTGCTCTATGGTAAGGACCCGCTCCTGAAGCGGAGCTATAGACACTGTTAGCTTCAGATAAGGGGTTCGGCTAGTTACTATACCCCACTCCCTCTAGGTCCCTCTAGGAGTATTGGCGGTGTACAGCATCCCATTCGGGCACAGCACCTATCGGTCAAGGAGCTGGTGGCCCATCCCCTCCACAGTCACCCGCACTCCAGGGTAGTGCACCACTCCTGACCAAGGGCTTCAGACAGAACAAGGGCAAGAGCAAGTCTGTCCTTAACTCTGGAGTAATTTTCTGTACGCCCCATCCCCGGTTTTCTCCCCGTCCTCTTCTGACTAGGAGACATAGATACCTCCGCTGTTAGACCTGCTATCAACAAGATCAATGACACGAGACAAGGTCATCGAGAGACATCTCAGGAGGATCATTAATACACCCCTCAGGATTAATAAAGGAAAAATACCTGACAGGACAGGTTCACAGAAAAACCAACAGCACGGCAGGTCTTATAAGCATGAAGGAACAGGCACCCGCAATTCATAGCAAGAAGAGAAGAAGAAAGGAGCGCCAAGACATATATACCAGGACCTACTGATGGGATGATTCACTGACTGAAGTACCCCTACTAGCAAGACCAGAAGTCCTACATCACTCACCCAGGATGGAAGGACCAAGGCAGAATAGAAGCAAGACAGAACGGAACATCGGGGCCCCAGAGGTGCTCCAAGTGGACAGGCCAGACGAAGGAGGCCTGCAAGAGAAAGGTATACCCCTGGCAATCAGAACGGCAGATCAAGATCACAGAGTCCCCATTGTACACACAGACCAAGAGCTTAAATGCATTCTGCTGAATTGCAGATCTCTTCATAAGAATAGGTTGGACGTCAGGGACATCATCGAATCCCTCAACCCGGACCTCATCTTCCTGACAGAGACATGGCTCAGCGATTGGGGCCAAGCACCAACCCTCATGGAGGTCATCCTGCCAGGTTTCAGAAACCTGACAACCAACAGGAACACCCACGCGGGAGGCCTGGCCTTCGCATACTGAACAAACTACACAATGGCAGTACAGGAAACGGCCAAACAAGGCTTCGAATACATGCTGGTCAAATGTACGATAGACAACAAGAACACACTATTGTGCCTGCTGATATACAGACCGCCAAAACACAGCAGAGGACCTTTCCCAAATGCTCTAGCAGAATTCATCACCTCCTTCTACATTGAGCATCCACATCTCACAATCCTAGGAGATTTCAACGTATGGATGGACTTCCATAATGACCCAACAACCATCAACCTCACCCAGAATATGACGGCCCTCAACCTGGAACAGCGTGTGTCAGGTCAGACACACAGAGAGGGACGGACGCTGGACCTTATCTTCATGGAAGACGAAAGTACGAGAATCCACAAGTCCTACCCCACATCATGGACTGACCACTGGCTCATCGACTTCAGGAAAATCCTACGAACACCCAGCGACAGGAATAAAACCTACTCCCAGGAAACACGCACATACAGATCATGGAGAAACCTACTAAACAACCAACAATTGACAACCTGGTTCGCAGAGCAACGTCCCATCTCAGGAAATACTCTCAAACCCGAAAAAAGCACTACAGCTCTGGAAGACTGCATCACGGAAGCCATAGAAACCTTCGCATCAATAAAAGAGGCCATCAGGAAGAATAGAAAGAAAAAAGGATGTTGTTGTGAACAAATCAAACAGAAGAGAAGAGAACCAAGAGCAATGGAAAGAAGATGGAGGAAAACACAAGAGCAGGCCACCCACACAGAAATCAAGAGACGTAGAGGACAAATCAACTACCTCACAAAGACCTGAGAACAAAGATTAGGAGGCAGTCAGAATTCCCCAGACAGATCTAGCTGCCCTGCAATCTGTGGAACCTGTAACCCTGGGGAAGAACACCAAGACACCGGGAGGCAGGAGCCAAGCAATCACCAGAGAGATTTTGCTGCCCTGGATTGTTGACCCCTGGAACCAGGACAGAGAGGAAACACAGGAAGACAAGCAGGGAGAACCTGGCAGAAGGAGGGAAGGTGGAACCGAACCAGGGCCCTCGAAGACCGAGCCCCACCCCCATGTGAATACTGGATCAAGGAGGAAATGACCCACGGACCCAGGAATCCCCAGGAAACAAAGACTCAGTCAAGGAGCATAGACAGGGCAGAAGATATACAGCATGGAGAAGGAAAACAGGAAGAAAATAAGGGGAAGAATAAAAGACCTACTCACCAAGGGAGTGAGACGTGAGGGCCCACCTGACTCGAAGTACCGACGTTCCAGAGTGACTCGAATGGTCGCCACATTGCATCACAACACCACATGAGTATCTTTTTCGCTTTCTATCTTGCACTTCGTCCCTCCCTCCTTTCTGCTCTCCCTCCTGTACCTTCCTTCCTTTCTTGTTCCACCTCCCTTCCTCCCTTCTCTCCATTCCTCCTCTCCTTTCTTCCTCACCTTCTCTCCTTTCCTCTACTTGTCCTCTCCTTCCTTCCTTTCTCCTTTCCATGTCTCCTTCTTTCCTTCCTCTTCTCCCTTAGTCCTCTCTTTTCCTCCCTTTCTTCCTTTCTTCCTTCCTTCCTTCCTTCCTTCCTTCCTTCCTTCCTTCCTTCCTTCCTTCCTTCCTTCCTTCCTTCTCCTTCCTTCCCCCTTTCCTTTCCTCTTCTCCTTTCTTCCTTCCTCCTTTCTTCCTTCCTCCTTTCCTTCCTTCCTCCTTTCCTTCCTTCCTTCCTTCCTTCTTACTCTCCCATGATGGAGGCCGTGACTACTTGTTGATGAAACTGAACTGGAGTAAGAGGTAGTACTTTGCGCAAGATCTTCAACTTAAAATAACCAGAGCTGCAGACTGGGCTGACATGGGCCGCAACTGAAAGATTGGCAGTGATCTTGGTCCGGATGAGCTCAGCCAGGGGATGGATGTAGATATTAAAGAGGAAAGGCGAAAGAGCAGACCCTTGAGGAACACCGCAGGTGAGTGGCGAGGGGGGCGATCGGAAAGGAGGGAGAGAGAAAGAGACTGGGACCATCCTGACAGGAAACAATCTAGAACTGAACCTGCAAGGCTGGTACCTCTGACTCTCTGGATCAAGGTGGAATGATTGATCGTGCCGAAGGCAGCAGACAGGGTCAAGTAAAGTCAGTGCCCCGACACCACCTGGATCCATGGTCATCGAAAGGTCACCCATCAAGGAGATCAGAACTGTGTCAGTACCCTTCTTGGGAGGGTACCCAGATTGAAAGGAGTCGAACAGAGTGTTCTCTTCCAGAAAGTCCCTTACTGTAGCAGAGGGGTAGCTAGGGACTCAAAGAGTTTCATAAAGAAAGGGAGATGAGAGTTAGGACAGTACTTGGAAAGAGTTGAGGGATTAAGGGAAGTGGGTCCACCAAAATGTGCTTAAGCTCATTAGGGATAAGACCAAAGCTGAAGGAGCCATATACCGCAGCTGTGATGAGAGGCAGCAAGGGGGAGGAAACCATCTCCTTCATCATTTTTAATGGGATTGGATCAAGAGGGGATGAGGATCGAAGGGATAAGATAGCGGAGGCTCCAAAGACTCAGGAGCAATGGGGGAGGATGTGCAAGTTTTATCAGGGCAGTCGGTAGACTGTACTGCAGGGGAGACTGGCACAAGGGAGGCTGTGGCCGAAGAAAGAGGTTTATTCTGTCAGATGATAGAGATTTTTTTAATAAAAAAATGGAAAAAGAATTGCTGGTGGCTTGGGAAGAATTGGGAATAGGAAGGAGGCAGGCGATGACAATTCACGAACGATAGAAAAGAGTTTACGAGGTTGATTTAACTGTCAGTCAGATCCTGCCAACGATATGAGAAATACAACACCGGTGCAACACCAATTTGGGCCTTTAGATACTTCAACGTAATTGTTATATTCACCTAGAACAGAACCTTTCCATATCATAAGCCATAGCTTACTTCTGTCAGGCTTCTATTGTTTCTATTAAAGTCACTTACTGTTCCCCATGTTTTCTGCTGATAGGATTGGATCGTCGTGTTGGTCATTTACCTATGTATGCCACGTATTGTCATGCAATTTCTTATGTAGTTCACAGAAGACTGGGCACTGTGAAGAGGCAGCCTCTTACCAGTGCCCAACCATTAGTTTGTTCTAAAATTGGCCACATATATATTTTTGGAACGTGGTACCCTGGTGGGGGTTCTATGCTGTAAAGACATGTTTGCGAGCAAGTTTATAATAAACTAATGGCTGGGCACTGGTAACAATAATCAGGTGAGGGTGGGTCTGGTGTTGAGGTTGGGTTGGGTGGGGATGGGGGTCAGGTTGAGGGAGTTGGTGGTGTGGAGGTTTGGGGTGATGTGTAGGCTGGGCGGTGGGGGTGGGGGGGTTATTATTTTGCCAGTTTTCTTGTTTGTGTTATATATGTGGTGCTTTCATTTGATATAAAATGTGCTCTTCTTTCTGGTTGTCTGTTTCACTTTGTGCTGTGGGCAGTGTGTGATGGAGGGGGTGTGTGTTCTGTGGATGTACAGTAGCTGCTATCTGCAGATGTGTGGTGTGTGCTATCTGGACCATCATGTGCATTGGTTGCATGTTGGTTTGGGTGGTTTATGTGAGTCTTATGGCCAGGTATCCGTCCATGGTGGGTTTGGGATATGCGCAGGGTGTGCGGATCATACGCAGGGTGTGCGGATCATACGCAGGGTGTGCGGATCATACGCAGGGTGTGCGGAACGTACGCAGGGCGTGCGGATAGTACACAGGGCGTGTGGAATATTTGCTACTCAGGGTGGGCGTTTTTGTGGGCTTGTCCCTTGAGTAGCTGGTGGGTGAGTAGAGTGGCCTACTCATGGGGCCTGTCCATAAGCATAGTTTGAAGAATGATGTGTAACTTAAGGGTAATGCTTATGAGTAGGCTATGAGTAGGCTACTCATGTTTCTACTCATCCCCTACTCAAGTTTCATGAATCGGGCCCTTTGTGTTTAGTTTTAAAGCTATTTAATAATACTGCTTTTCAGAGCTTAATTGTCTTCCATGGCTGCATCCATTTTGTTGTCCGACTTCTTGTTTACACAATCCCTGTGGCAGATGCTACATTGTAATTCCTTTTTTCCTCTGCATACTGCAGAGAGAATAAATAATTACAATATAGCATCCACCACAGTGCCTTGAAGTGGTGGCAAGGCAACACATGGCACACACAAATAAATGAATACAATATTACTGTGTGGTGCATCACATTTACAACTTTAAATCTTTGCCTTCTACAAATTTTAAACACAACTATAATTTTTCATTTATTTAAAAAATGCTTTGTTTTACCGTAATTACACTTTTAAAGGAGTTCATTTCTTCCACTACCTAGGGTGTTATTCGGACACAATTTTGTTGTCCGACTGCTTGTTTACACAATCGCTGTGGCAGATGCTCCATTGTAATTCCTTTTTTCCTCTGCATACTACATAGAGAATAAAGAATTACAACATAGTATCCACCACAGTGCCTTGAAGTGGTGGCAAGGCAGCACATGGCACACGCCTAAATAAATGAATACAATATTGCTGTGTGGTGCATCACATTTACAACTTTACATCATTGCCATCTTCAAATTTTAAACAAAACTGTCATTTTTCATTTATTTAGAAAAAGCTTTGTTTTACTGTAATTGCACTTTTAAGAGTGCATTTCCTCCACTACCTAGGGTGTAATTCGGACACAACAAATAGCCACATAGAGTTTTTCTACACTCCAGCTTTAGCACCCGCTTATATTACTTCCATTTGCCTGCCATTAATGTTACAGCTACGCAAAGTGCAAGTTTCAATCATTCCATTAGAGGTTTTTGCCAGGACAATCCTGGCTTTAGCCTCCTTTGCCCTCCCTCCCATTTTGTTGCTCGCATTTGCTTGCTGTTAATGTTACAGCAGGGCAGAGTGCAAGTTCCATTCTTTTCATTATAGGCTATTGCTAGGACACTTTTGGCTTTAGATGCCTCAGTCCCCTTACCGCCAGTGTGCAGCCTGACTCGCCTCCTTACTATGCACTCGCCGCCACAACCCCTGGTGGGGGGGATCAGAGGGGTGCAGTTGGGCTCTCACTATCTTAGTTTATAGCGCCTTATGTGTACTTGGTTCTACCTCGCGTTACTCTTTGACGTTTATCGCACCCCTTGATGAACATCAAGTGATTTGTCATCAGCAGCTGTAGCTAAGCCAAAGAGGCACAGCCAATTATTAATTAGACACACATCAAAGACTGCTGTAAAGCTAGCGGCCGGTGGATGAATGATAACCGTGTTGTGACGTTCCTTAATCCCTTAAATGCGGGTGCCGAGTGTGTCGCGTCATGAAACCCGGGAATGCAACATGATTAATTTTGCATTTTGCATTGGGTTTCCCATACGGAATCATTTTTTTAAATGATTCCCTATGGCCACACTTAAGGGGCTAAAGAAATACAAAAGTGCCAAACTTACTTTTTTTAATGCATATTAAAGAACTCATTGAGTACTTTCAAATGCATATTTAATTAAAGCAAATGTTTCTTTATTTTTCCCTGTGCTGCCTTTTACCTCCAAGAACTTGATGATGTCCGTTGATGGTAGAATGACTTCTAAAGTCGTTTGATGATCATCCCACCCCCCAGGATGGCTTCTAAAGTAATCTTGTTTGACCCTGGAAATCACCATTGCCATGACCCCGACAGCACCCAAGCCACTTTTGATTGCATACAGAAGACTGTTGGCATTACCAATGCTTGTTTCCCATTCTTGCTCTGCCCTTCTTTCTCTCCCCCCTCCCCACACATGCTGCAAACTCCAGCCAGGCTTCCAGCATGGGTTAACAATGGCACAGGAAACATGCTGAACAATCACCCTCTCCACCCCTGAAGGAATGGGAGCAATTCAGAGCAGAACAGCTCTGACTGCACACCTGCTGGGCTGATGTATCTGCATAATTCACAGCTGATTGCTTTTAGGTGTGCCCGGTCCCAGGAGGAGCTGGTGATGGGCGCGCATTCATTTCATTATTTTCAGTTTATCTCTAACCATGAAGGAAGTAACTTTTCAGACATGCAGTTTATTTCCTGTTTGCAGTGTTCTGTGTCTTCACCTCCTTCACTTACCATTGTGGGTCTATCTTCCTTGCTTTAGTTGAGAAAACAGACTGTAAACATGTCTGTTACCAAGAGTGATTGCAGGTTCCAAAACTGACTTTATTCCCCCAAATTATGGAGACACTTGATTTGAACATCTAATATGGTTACGTCAGTGCTGGCACCTGCATTTTAAATGAATTCAATGAGTTCCAAGTCCAAAACATACAACGGTTGGGGTATTTATGCTCAAAATGTTATGACTTCCTGGAGCCGCAACATTCTTTGATATTCATTCAAGCCCTGCTGAAATTTAGAAGGCTGTTCAGTTAGAACATGATCATTTTGATTGGTTCAAGGTGTGCAGATGTATGAGTATATATGCAAGTTTTGTGACAGTAGATAAATGAAGTATAACTATGGTAAGCGTGTTACACTACTTGTGGGTAAAGTAGATGCGACTATGCATATTGTGGTACACTACGTGTATCTTAGGACTTGCTTTGTGAACTTACTATAACTGTCATGCGCTGAGGCATAATTATGTTCCATGTATACTAAAGTAAGTGTAGAAGGTGCTGTTTATGGGCATTTTGGGAGGTGTGCTAGGCATAAAAATGCTAAATGTGGTACGTTACGTGAGGATAAGCTAGGTGTAACTGTGTAGTGTGGCATGTGGAACGCCACAATATCTGTATTTTAATCAAAGTTTGTGAATATCAATGTGTGGAAGAGATAATAAAAACATTGGGCCCGATTCATGAAACTTGAGTAGGGCGTAAGTAGGCTCAGGAGTAGCCTACTCAGAGCCTACTCATGAGCCTACTCACGGAACTACTCGGGAATTCACCAAACCATGGCCCTGAGTAGGCCCCATTAGTAGGCAAACCTGCTCATGGAGCACTTACTCATGGGGCCGCCCACGACACGCGCACTCCTTAGTAAAGCTGCTGGTGTGTAGCAGCTGCTGCACACACGCGCACCATTGAAAGTCACCACAAAGGAGGAAATTACCAGAAGGAAGGAGCACAGGAGAGAAGGAAGAAAGGAAACAGAGGGAAGAAGAAAGAAGAAGTGAAAGAAAGCCAGAAGCCAGAATGTAGTAAGAAAAAGTGTACAATCGATTTCAAGAAAAAAAAATTTTTTTTAAACTGCCATACTTACCTTCCTTTTCTGCTTTCCCTCTGACATATTGGACACTTACCTTCACATGGGCATCCTCCTGTGTGCAGCAGTCCAGCTCGCTCGTTTCTTCCTTCAGACTTACTTCTGCTCTGGGGCACCCTTAAGTTACTCACGGGTTACACATGCTGGCCGGGTCTGGAGTTGTTTCGTGAATTGGGTTCTCAGGGTGGGCGGGTCATGAGTAGAGGGTGTGTGTGAGAGGGGAGGGGTTTTGCTGGTCTAAACCCAGCCTTTTTCAGCCAGATCCAGGCACCCCCGCCCACAACCACCTGTCATGGGGGCATTAGCATACATTTAGGTGTGCAACGACCCCGATGAGTAGGTGGCCCTCGTGGTATTCACGAGGGACAGCAGTTACTCATGCCGAGATCCGCAGGGTGTGCGGAAGCTCTGCATGGTGTGCGGATCTTCCGCACACGCTGCGGAACTTAAGCACACCCTGCGGAACTTTCGTGAATTAGGTTATCTCATGAGTAACTTTACTCATGACTTACTCATGAGTAAGTCATGAGTAAAGTTTCATGAATCTGGCTCATTATGTGTAAAACAGTGATCTCTCCAGCTATAGCTGAAACTGCTGAAACCTCATGGGGATATAGAGAGTGATGCTGCGTCTGCAGCATCACCTCCTAACGGATGGCAGAGCCGAGGACCAAGGGATCACTGTGAGTGCAGGGACAGAAATTAAGTACACTCTGCCTTTTAAGGTTGCCACCTCTCTGGGTTTTGCCGGGACAGCCCCTGTATTTGCTGTCTCTTTCCAGGGCGAATTTTTAAGGTTCCCGGCCCACCCATTTTGTACCCCCCCTCTACATTATCATTCGGCATCTTGCTTGCTGAATGCACTGGTTTCATTTAAAACTTTACATAATAAATAAAGGATTGATTCCTTTATTTAAAATGTGATATGCTAAAAAAGCAAATATCCGGACTCAGGGATTTGAGTGTCTGCTGTAAAGATTTGTTTTGACCCGACTTTCTTTCTTGCTACAGTATATGCAAATAAATATTGAAAAGACAGACTGTATAAATCTATTGCCATTTTTCTTCTCAGTCCTAGGTGAGAGTGGGAACATTTTTCTAAGTTGGATTTTAAAGCATACAGGCCTGCGTTTCTTCATGTGTGCTGCTCTATACCTATATTAACATTTCCTTCCTTTTTGTCCTTGTGTCATCCATCCATCCATTCATGAAGCCATCCACCCACCCATTCATCCATTCATTCAACCACCCATCCTCCCATCCATTGACTCTTCAACCTATTTGTACCTGACAAAGTGGCAGCAATTGAAAACCGTGCAGAGAGCACCGAAACAAGTTTTTGCGTATGGCACATTCTGAACCTTACATTTTTGAGTGTGTTCCACATGTACAAAATAAAATCTCATTTTGCCGCCCTAATCTTGCCAATACGGTAGCGGACTATCCACTGCAGTTTGCAATCATTCACTGCCCAAAGTGAATGACTTTTCCCAGTTCAAAAAACTGCTGAGACAACATTTATTGGAAATACAAACAACTGGTCTCTAATCCTGTTCACCTTCTGTTTGTTATTTCTTCACTTCACTTTGTTTTACTTTTCATCAGCAATTTCAACTCTTGTCTATACCACTGTATAAAAAAAATTATATATATATATATATATACATACACACATGCAACCCGCCCCTGGTGCAGGCACTGAACTGCTTGGGCTTCGCAGGTCGGCTTTTGTTTTCTGGTTTTTGTTTTCCTTTGGATGCACAAACAAGGCCAGGTTTTGGACATTATTTGACATAATTAATTTATGCATTCATTAGTGTATCCATGTATCCATCACTCCCTCTCCACACACCCATCCATCCTTTTTCCCTGTGCTCTGCTGCATCCCAGCCTCTTTAAAGAGGGAATTGTGCCCTGCCCTCACTGGCCTCTACCCAGCCACATTTTGCTCCCCCTCTCCCCACCCAGCCTGCTGTGCTGCATTACAGCAGAGCAATCACATGTTTGCCATTGAAATGCAGATCACACCAGGGGAGCCCTATGGCCAACCTGCCTTAAGGTGTGAGCTGCAGTGTCATTGGCTGTAGCTGCTTACAGCAAAACTTCCACCCATCAAGTATTTGGGGGTTGGGAGGAATTTGGCTTAATAAAAGTTGCTGTTGTGCAGGTACCAGTCATTTTATTTGGTGAACTCCTCTCTGTAAGCAGCTCAACTTGGCAGTAAGATAGCGTCGGCCCTCCTGTTTCCGTGTTACTGAGCTCAACTTGGCAGTGAGAAATTCAGGTAGGCTGGATGGGTTGGGCCTAACAAAATATTAATGCAATTTCTGTTCATTATTTTCCAAAGAACCTTTTTTCCTGCTATCTTCCTCATTATATACCTTTTGCTCTCTGCGCCCTGTCCGTTCTTCATTCCACTAGCGTCCAAGTTTAAAATAAACTAATAGCTGGGCATTAGTAAGAGGCTGTCTCTTACCAGTGCCCAGTTATTAGGTTTTTCTAAAATTGACCCCAAAAATATTTTTAGAACGTACAACGTTGTAAAGACATGTTTGCGGGCAAATTTAAAATAAACAAATGACTCATTAAGGTCTTTGCAGCCAGCGGCTTCCTGTAAAACGATAAATACATGGTCTGCTTTTAATACCAACTGTTATGCGTCTCAGACTTCTACTATTGGCATTACCTTTGATAGAGGGAATGCCAATAACACAAAAATAGTGTCTGAAATTAATATGTGCCACAATGCTGAATGAAGTGTCTATATAGTACTTTAAGTGTGGTCCTGAGTAATTGGAGTTAGGGCTAAACTTTTGTGTTGTTGTAGGCAATTGCTGAGAGTAAGGGTTATATTGTTGTGTTGTTTTTAAAGGGGTTTACCCCAACGCATGCTTTATGGCGCTGCGCAGCCGATCGGTAGCGGGGCCATACAAACACAATTAATAATAACAATAACTCATCTAGAGGTCACTGATCAGATAGCATTCCTCTATTATTGCTCTCTGTAGCTCTTGCTCGTAACGTTATCCAACTCCCAGGGTTGGCAGGGTTCTATAATCCTCCCTCCCCCGCCCCCACTTACAAAAAAGGTGTGCGCTTTAATCCTGCTAATTATAGGCTGTGTGAATTGTTACATGGAGCTGGTAAATCATTTCCCAAAGTTCTCTTGGATATGGCCAACTTGTGCGAAATCCGATATCTCAGGCAGGCTTTCAAGCGGGGGTCTGTATAGACCATCGTGCATACTAGACATGGGCAGGCCCTGAAAAAAAAATTCAGGTCAAGCCCAAGTCAAGCCAGCAACCTGGCTTGAAAAAGTCAACTCTCAGGTCAAGCCGTGTTGGGTGGGGGAGGGTAAGGATAACGTCAATCCAGCAGCACAATACATTTATCAGCATCTATTAGATAAAGGAAAGCACACACAAAGCCATCATTTTAAGGGGAGGGGAAAGAAATTAGACTGCTTCTATGCAAAGATTGTAAGATTATTAATGCATTCTTCTGTTAAAATCGATGTTGCTTTTAACGATTATTTCAAAGTGCATTCAAATTATTGTGGTTATAAAGCCAAAGTCAAGTCTGGAAAGATTGTTACTTTGCTTAATATAATTGTATTTTTTTGCTCTGTGGCTTTTAGAGGGGTACTCTGACCTAAAAGGAGCAAGGGCCTGATTCACAAAGGAGTTTTGTGCCGCTTACGTATTTCATCTGGGTAAGTTCTGTTGATTTCAATAGGACTTACGCGGACGAAATAGTAGGTGGCACGAAACTCCTTTGTGAATCAGGCCCCTAATGTGTGATGTGATTTAACTTGCACTAAGTTTGCATGCAATGGCATGCATGCTTTTAGAGCTCTGATGAGGTTAACATTTCCTCATCATCCCCTTTCCTGAAAAGAGATGTCAGCCATAGGTGGCTTCACGAGTTGCACCAGCTGAGAGCCAAAATAAATGTGAAAATGGGAAACATACGAATTAATCAAATTAAAGAAAATTAAAATAATATATGGCACATCCTAGAAAGTCAACACTTCTGGTGTTAACTGTAGGAAACTAGCATTCCCAGGGTTGTTTACAGAAACTGGAGCCAGCAGCCCTCTGAGAGTGTGAGGGGAGCTGCGCCCCTTACACATATGCAGATCGAGAGCAAGAATGCTCTCGATCTGCATATGTGTAGGGGGCGCAGCTCCCCTCACGCTCTGAGGGCTGCTGGCTCCAGTTTCAACACCCCCCCCTCCCCTGCTGAACTGCACAGCCTCACCGCTCGTTGACCAGGGAGGTTCCTCAAGCTGCACAGCAGGACTGCAATCACCCTCGCCCTATCAGTGTAATTAGCATTTCCATTGTAAAGTTTTTGTGCATATGAGAGCTTTAAGGTGCCGATGCTGGCCTCGTTGTAGAGACTGAGCTCCAGAGTTAAAGGGGAGTCGCGTTTTTTTACGTCCCCCGATGTATGCTCGCCTGGCGGGCCGTAGACGCTGACGCTGACGGAAAAGCACCAGCGTCTACGACCCTTTTTTATGGTTCGGCCTCATTGCCTTTCAGCCGACCACCAGGCTCCGATGAATGCTGGGCTGCTGCTGCGACACAGTCTGCGAGCCAGTTGGCTCACCAGTCTGCGACAGCAGAGACGTGGAGTTAGGAGGTCGGAACTGGGGTCAGGGCTGTAAAAATGATTATCCGACTTGTGAAAAGGGGAAAGAGTCGCGGGCAGCATGGATTATGCTTAAGGCAATTGTATTTATTTTTGTTTTGTTTTGTTTCCGCCCCTCTTTCTTTCTTTTCTCTCTGTCCCTCTTTCTTTCTTTACTTTCCTCTTTCTTCCTTTCTTTCTTTTACCCTCCTTCCCTCTTTCTCTCTCTTTCTCTCCTTCCCTCTTTCCCTTTCTTTCTCTCTTTCTCTCCGTCTTTCTTTCTTTCTTTCTCTCCGTCCCTCTTTCTTTCTCTCCTTCCCTCCTTCCCTCTTTATTTCTCTCTGTCCCTCTCTCTGTCCCTCTTTCTTTCTTTCTTTCTTTCCCTCCTCCCCTCTTTCTTTCTCTATTTCTCTCCGTCCCTCTTTCTTTCTCTCCTTTCTTTCTCTCTTTCCTTCTTTCTCTCCGTCCCTCTTACTTTCTTTCCTTCCCTCTCTCTTTCTCTCTTTCTCTCCCTCCTTCCTTCTTTCTTTCTTTCTTTTTCTCTCTCCTTCCCTCTTTCTTTCTGTCTTTCTTTCTTTCTTTCCCTCCTCCCCTATTTCTTTCTCTCCTTCTTTCTTTCTTTCTCTTTCCTTCTTTCTCTCCGTCCCTCTTTCTTTCTTTCTTTCTTTCTTTCTTTCTTTCTTTCTTTCTTTCTTTCTTTCTTTCTTTCTTTCTTTCTTTCTTTTTCTTTCTTTCTTTCTTTCTTT
>JAUEJH010774720.1:0-11258 GCA_032275315.1 Desmognathus intermedius
AACCTAGGGCGGGAAATGCTCTTTAGGGTCTGCCGTTGATCCCTAACCTTCCCCCTAGCAGGAATCAAACCCCATTCCACGTGCAGTGTTTTCTTGCCGGGACCGGCACCTGCCATGGAAGGAGCGAGGGTGTTTTCTGTTTCTTTAAAGAGTTTGAAACTTTTCTAGACCAGAAGATAGAATGTGTGAGACTGACTCATGCAGTTGACAATGGCCCAGTGTCGCTTCCTGTGACCTGGGCCACGTGAGTCAGAGGTCCTCCATCTTGTCTTTGGCCTCGTACTCCAGAGCAAAGAAGATACCTCACCAAATGGAATGTGGGGGAGGTCCCGCTTTTCAACCTTCAAGAGTTACAGGTCTTCAGAGTCCTGCCCTGTGACCTGGAGCGCCAATGGGTGCACTCTCGGACAGCGCTCCCCACCCCTAGTGAGTGGACGAGATCAGGCAGTCGTCTGGCCCCCTCCTGGATCCCCAGGACCCCAGAGGGAGCTAATAGTGACTGTCCCTGGGGGTCTCTTCTTCTTCTTTCTACTGCTGAGCTGCAAAGTGGACTTCTTGCCAATTTGGGGTCACCGTCTCGAGGTCACCGTTCTTGTACACTCTGCTTTCAATTCTTCTCTACTCCTGCCAGGTGCTGACCTGGCTCTCTCTGGGTTCGTAGCTTTTTTGCCTGTAAGGAAAGAGCGTAGCGTTATGCGTGGAACTGCTTCCTCACTTCCACACCCCCGACTGATTCCTGGCTCAGACTTTTTAAAATGAAACCCACCCTCCCTCTAAAGGCAGACGTAGCCCTGTGGGGTGTGTTGAGGGTTTGTCTTATCTGCCAATCATGTCTTAGCGCAGCCCTACCCAACCAAAAATATCTGGATTGAAAGTAGATTACTACTGTATTTTTACCAACATTGAAATGGTCTTTAAATCACCTTTAAATGTGATGTAGCCTATCTGTAGTTGAATGATTGAATTACTCTTACTTTTGGCTTCATGCACCCGAAATATGCTAATTAGCAATCCTCCTTATTTTAGGAGTTTAAATCAATCCATAAACAATGGCAAAAACGATAATCCTCAGAAAATCTCCTAAAAATACACATGGATTGAAATTCTCTTACTTTTGACTTCATGTATCCGAAATATGCAAATTAGCACTCCTAATTATTTTAGGAGTTGAAAACAATCCAAAAGAAATGTCAAAAATATCAATCCTTCAGAAATCCCATAAAATTCCCAGCAAATTATTTTTAACATAAATGTAGGTTAATACGGCAGAAAGAAAGCATTTGTTAAGTCATTAAAACCAATGTCAATAGAATACAAATTATAATCACCCAAAATTTGTATGGAAAGTACATGCATTGTTGCCATTACTTTCATATATTGTAAATATACCAATTAACAATTCATACAGTTATAACAGTTAGAAGAAACAACAATATCATTTTATTTAAAATAAAAGATTGATCTAAATCCTATAATCGTTTCATTTCATGGCAAGCCTCAAAATAAATATATACTTAGCTTTTCAAATGTAACAATTCCTTCAACTAGTTGAAATGCTTAATTTATTCAGAAATTCGCCTTATCTATCAGTATTTTAACATTAACTCTTTTAAGAGTTGAAAATTACAGGCGTACTGCATTTACAGTATGTGTGTATTTTTCTATTTCAGCTGCAGTTACACTAACCAAAAGTTACCAGCTGCTGTACCATTTCAGCTGCAAAATTCCACTATTGCTGCTAATATAATACCCTATTGTGATCAAATTTAAGGTAATTGAAAAAATAAAAACAAACAATGACATTTTCATGTTATAAACATTCAGTTAAATAATCTTGCAAATGTTACATGCTCTTTAAGGTTGGGGGACAAATGGATGTCCACTTACCTTTCAGCTGTGTACATTTGATGATTAGCAATTTTAAACACTGCCTCTGAATTCTGAGGCCAAGTTACAAGCATATGGAGGCAAATGTTGACCAAAACTGTAGGCCAACGTAAGCTGTAATTAGCAGATAAGGCGAGAACACACATTATATCTTGGCATAAGAGAATGAATTCAATTAATCTATTTCAAGTGACAGGTTACTATAAAATACCAATATGCTAAAAGTGATGACACACACACACACCTCTTAAAGGTATGGACACAAAACCCTGCGAATAAATACATGCCCCTGAGAGTCTTCAAACTCACACCCATGTCACAGACTTACAACACCTTTTCTGAGTGTCCAATTGTGTGGACAGACGTTCAACAACTAAAAGTGATGTTGTAATGACAGCAGTGAGTGGCAAAAAACCAAGCAACAAACATTTCAACTAACAATGTTTTAACTTAAAACTCGATTATGAGGTAACAAATGTATTGCAAGTCTGAGTTCTTTCTAGATTTGTCATCTCTATGAACATTATAAACACTTAATAGAAACAATGCTGCTTTCCGAAAACAGCCTTGTGATTCTGAAAGCCAATTTGTTGGATTTTGAAGCCACAGTGCAGGACAAAAAATAATGCCAATGTAGGAAAAGTACTTGCCCAGTAGTTCCAATATTCCATACCAGGCTGTCATTGATAGATTGTGAGCTTTCCCCTTAAAAGTGAAAAATCATAATTTCCTGTTGTAATGTAAGAACACACCTATGCATTTTGGAATTCAACAGAAAGTTCAAGTGAGATCAACATTTATCTTAGTTTATTTTATTAATTTATTAATTGCATTTGTTAGTGCCCAGGCCCTAGGGTATTGTGGCGCTGTTACAGTATAGAGGTAAGTGTAGTAAAAGCAAAACCGTGAATGATAATAACTTAAGTTGCATTAGTATTGGTTGTGATGGGTAGAGAGTTCCAGAGGAAGGGCACAGTTGCAATGAAACTAGCACTGCCGGCTCATATTAGTTTGTACCTTGGTATAGTGAGAGTGTGATTTTTGTGAGATCTTAAACTGAGGATGGAACTTTTCTTGTTGCAGTGATACAGGTGGGGGCTGTGTTGTTAAGGCAGTGGTGTGTTAGGATTAGAGTTTTTAATTCAATCCATGCCTGTACAGGGAGCCAGGTGTGGACTGGCACACCTGGATAAGGTGGGGATTTTCCGGTAGGCTGGCGCTGGGGATTCCCCTGGGGGCTGATTTGCCCCCAAGAGAATCCATGGAGACACACTGTCACCGGTCGTCCACAGCATTTTGATTTATATATTTTTTTTCATCCATAGAACACATTTGTTTAATATTACCGGGGCCAAGATTTGAACTTGGGGCCATTGGGATGAAAGTGCTGGGTTTTTGCCCAATGCACCACCCAACAAACCATTGGGTGTTGCTTCAGTTTCTTTATTTTTAGCAATAACAGAAGCAAATGCCATCATTTAGGGCTTCTTAAGGAACACATTTTTAAGGGAAGCACGTGGAGAATAAGTTAGTGCACTGAGCCTGTTCTGTTTAAAGCATGGTAAAACAAGCTGCAAACTCTGAACAAAGGTTTTGCAATACAGCAATCTTTGTGGGGGCGTAGTGGTGCAAACATGTTTTCACAAGTGCTCAATCACTGTGTGTGTGTGCCTGCTTTCCAAAATGAGGGGCTGGTCTAATTTTCTTTCCAGGGTTGGTTTGGGGCGCCAGTCAGGCCCTGCAGAGAGCCAATGATGGCCTCCCCTATAGGTTCAGTGATGTCATCATTTCATATGAGACCTAATGCTGCTCGGACTACCCTTTTTTGGACAATTTGTAGCTTGGACAGGTTTTCGGAAGAAATGCTGGTCAAGAGGATGTTGCAGGTAGTCAAGCTTAGAGTCGACAACTGCGCGAGCGGTAGTGATGCAATTGCCTTTAAAGAGGAATGGTCTAATGGAACTAACGGACTTGATCGCGTAGGAGGAGGAAGAGATTGTGTTTACCTAGTGGGACATATTTATCTCAGTGTCTAAGTAGACGCCGAGTATTTTAACGGCTTCAGAAAAGAGGTGTAGTTGTTATTGATGCTGAACGAAACAAACTCTGGTCCTAATTTATTTAAACGGGCGGCGTATTATGAGGATTTCAGTTTTGTCATCATTCAGATATAGGTGGTGATCTCGCCTGAATGACCTCTTAGATTTTGTTTATGGTTTTGGTGTCCTCGACATGACTGCCAATGATAGGAAGGAGGACCTGGGTGCCATCTGTGAAATTGGTATAAGAGACACCCAAGTCATCTCACTCGAAGAGAGATTTTGTGTACATGTTGTACAGAGTTGGTGATACATATGAACCTTGAGGAACACTGCAGGTGCTGTGCATTGGTTGAGCGGCAAGAGAGCTGATAAATACTTGGATGTTCTGCTGGCGAGGAATGAGGTGATCCACGAGGTTCAGGCAAAGTATATGTGGTCTACAAGGTCGAAATTGGCAGAGAGATCGAGGAGAAGAACAGTTAGGTTGCAGGAATCTCTGATAATATCGAATTGGATTTTTAAATCAAGCAGGGCAGTTTGGGTGCCATGGCCAGGGCAGAAGCCCGATTGCCAGGTGCCTACGATGCAGTGTTGCTCCAGGAAGCTTTGGATCTGGAGGTAGGCAGTGCGATCATGGATTTTAAGAAAGAAAGGGACAGTGGTAAGGGTTCTGTAATTGGTGGGAATGGAGAGCTCAAGCGAAGGTTTCTTGAGCAGCAGAGTAGCCCAGACCTCCTTGATGTTGGTGGGGCCGAGCAGAAGGAAAAGGAGGCATTAATAAAGTTGGTTATGAGAGGGAGGAGTGTGTCAGAGCCTTTGAGAGGTACCAGGCGAATGTCACCTTTACAGAGGGAGGGTTTGAGACCTCTGATGTGAAGGGCTACCTTATTATCGGAGTGCCCTCCTTAAAATGCTGACAAACTCCCAAATAATCATTTTGTAGCTTTTTCTTTGAAAATACATACTAATAAATGGTAGAATATAAAATAGTTAAAGAACTATAAAGAAAATCAAATTACTGACCTATGAAATGATGAACAATGTGATTAAGTTCCCTACCCTTTTCCTGTGATCTGATTTGTTTAATTTAAGAACATTTAAGTAGAGTCAGAAGTTTTGTTTTTTTCTTTTGATAAAATACTTCACTGGGTAATTTACACCATCTTGACAGCTCAGATCCAACACATTGAAACTATTTTTACCATTCATAGTTGATTGATGACCTTATTACCCTGACATCCACCACCAATATGTCTTCATTATGGTTGGATCACGCTGACCCACTCAGATCACCTGCTAAATGTAAAGCTAAACTAGTGGAGATCCCAATTGGCCGAATGTGTGCCTGTTGTGATTTTTACCCGTTTAGTTTTAGCCTTAGCAGGTGGCTGATGTAATTAGGTCAAGTGAAACTAGAGTGCGAGAGGTGCAATGATATCAGAGCTCTAGAGTGAAAGAAAGGTAGGGCAAAATTAAGGTCAGGACACCTTGATGGAAGAAAGACAGGGGAAGAATAAAGGGCTCGGCAGACAGAAGAATTGCTAAGAGCAGAAATAGATATGTAGCAGAAAATGAGATGTTGCTTATTGAACAGAACAAAATATGGAAGGACTGCTGTTTGGACCTTATATTCCAGAGGGCTACCCACCACCTTCAAATTTCTCTCACCACCGTGTGCTTCAAATCAGCCACACTGTTTACAATACCAGCAAAGACCAAACCCTGCGCAAAAAAAATCTCCATGCAGAGAATTACAAAAAAACCTGTACATATCCCACTCGACACAGCCCACATTACAATTGTACATACCATTACACTAAATGTGTTGTTCATATAACGCCGCTAACTGACAATCAGATGCAGCAGATTTTGCCACCTGTAACCTCAATATCCTGGTCATCACAAAACCTTGTTTGGTATTCACCTCCAAGCATTCTCATTATCCTCATCCCCACGTACAGTATCCAACAGCGGTATCAATTGCACAACACAAGTGTAGAAGGTTCATTAAGGTAATGTATCAGTGACCCTAAAACCTATCCTACTTTCAACTATCCCCTATTAAAATCATTACTTTCTAACATTAAACAAAACAAGTTTTTCTCAAAATCTTCACCGAACGTGCCCCCAACACAAATTAACAATATCATCTGCAAGCTCAACTTTGAGCTACGGCTACTGGATACCTTAGACTTAACCCAACATAATACCAAATAAACCCACAACAAATGAAGCAGGTTGGGACCTCATTCCATTCATGCTGTACATCCATTCCAACACATTAGTCCACTGGTTAGCTCTCTTTATCATCACACTCATCACTCACCAAGCCACACCCAGGTACCAAACCTAAACAAAAATACACAAAACAAATCTGCTGATCATTCAAAACTTTCACATGGATCCAAACAGTTAATGAACTCATCACCCTCACTATCAACCAGTGTAATACTAACAAAGATATTAACATTTGTCTTGTTGCAATCTAGACCACCCATATGCACAACATTCACAAACATGCACAAAATAAGTTAAGACAATTTAATAACAACCCTGAGTTGCCTGATACACTCCAAAAAAAAAAAATCGCAAAAGAAAGATGCTCACCTCAAGCAAATCACGTTCACAGTAGACCATGCTTACTGCCAGTCTTAACTTCTACAAAAACTCTATAACCAGAAGGAACATTTAAAACAAGCCAAGCGGTTTATTACACACCTGTAACAACCATTGTTTCTTTAAATGACAGTAAAATAAAACATTCCTTATCAATGTAAAATAAAACAAATCACTTTTTCATTGACCAAAAAGGAAAAAACATGCCAAAACATGAGGACGGCACCTGGACTGCTACCAGACCTCTAACTTAAATAAATAAAACAGACAACCGCCAAGTCTCATATCGTGGAAAAGGCAAGTCAATGCACCTCTCACTCTGGAAATACAGCCCGCATACTGAAGGCAGTTAAAATGCTCAACTTCCTCAAGGCGAATGCACTTGATTCTGGTAATCTCTGTAACTGTCACTTGCTACTAAACTCCATGCTAAGAGCTGTAACCACCCACCTAAATGTTAATGAACACCAAGAATCCACTAAAGCAATATCACTCTAACTTCAAATGATCCAGATGCAGCATAGAAGATACCATTCAATTTTGTAGATGATCCACTGGCAGGACTATGGTATTTTATTTATGCATTTATTGCTTTATTCTGCACTGAAGCCCACAGGCATCAGGGTGCACAAAAACACACAAGACACAGCACAAAAGATGGGACACCGCAAGACAGCAAGCAGGAGAGACAGCAAGGGTCAGTCAGTTGCTCAAAGAGGCGAGTTTTGAGGGATTTACGGAAGGGAAGAAAGTTTTTTTCTTGGCGTAGGTCCGTGGGTAAAGAGTTACAGGCATTAGCAGCCCGAACAGAAAAGGACCGGCGATTTCTGTTCCCACGTTTGACTCTGGGGCAAAAGAGGAGGCCCGTGTTACTAGAACACATTGCTCTCCTAGGCTCACATTTAAGAAGGGCCTCTTTGAGAGAGAGAGAGAGAGAGGGGCCATGTCATAAAGACACTTATGCATAAGGGTAAGCAAGTTAAACTCAATTCTGGCTGCCTTAGGCAGCCAATGGAGCTCTCTTCTAAATTTAGAGATGTGTGATCTCTGAAGAATGTTCTTCACGATGCGTATCGCTTCGTTCTGAACAACTTGGAGTCTATGGATGTTCAACTTACTAACTCCGGCCAGGAGGGTGTTACAATAATCACCCCTGGGCAGGATGGTCGCCCGGGCCAAAGTTTCACAATTTTTGTCAGAGACAAAAGGTTTGACCTGTCTTAGGAGCCGTAGGTGATGTTGCGAGTTCCTAACAATGTTGTTAGTATGAGCATCTATTTATTTATTTATTTGGCTTGTATAGCGTCCAAACCCTGGGCCAACAGGGCACTGCCTGCGAGGGAAGATTCCAGCTAGATCCCAAATGTTTTTACTTTATTTGATACAGGGATATCGCAGCCTTCGTTGGCAAACCTGGAGTACCAAGACTCGAGTTTTACTCTGGCCTGTGTAGATCCAACAATCATAAGCTCCATTTTGGAACTAGTTAGACACATCCAGTGCAAGGACATCCAGTGTTTGATGGACTTATATATGGAGGATAGTCTGTCAGAGTCAGCGGGTAGTTGCCGTTCAGTTCCAGCAACAACTGGTTCTCGGCGTAGTTCGTAAACTGCACTCCCATTTGTGTAAGCAGGTCACAAAGTGGATTAATGTAGACATTAAAGAGTGCCATGACAGGCACGTTCCCTGGGGAACTCCACAGTATAAAGGGGCCGGTTCTGGTGCGGCATCACCCCAGTGCACAGTGCATCTCCTGTTATTCAGAAAAGAGAGAATCCATTGCACTGAGTTCTATGAGCATTCACCAGTTTTTGATAGCGTCGCCAGGAGGCGCTCATGATCTAGAAGATCAACGCCACCGATGCTAGTTACATAATATGCCTAGATACCTTATCACAAATCAGTCCAGTCCACCATCATGCTGCAATCAATACTGCTTGTATCATCGTAGCTGTTGAAGGCTATTGGGCCAATTCCCAAACAAATGCGCATCGCTGTGGAATTCGCATCCATACAGGGCATCTCTAAGTCCATTTTAGATGTCCCTGCATGAGAGTGCATCCATTTGCGGACCCTAGATTCACAAAAAAATAGAGCCGAAGGAAAGGACGCTCAAAGCAGCACATGAATGTACTTGTGATTTAGAGCGCAGATCAAATGAAGAAGCTGCAGTGGTAAAAGTAACAGTGGCAGATTCCCTTCACCCCATACAGACAAAGACTAAGACTGAGTGTTCATTTCACTCATACTTACCCACTCCATATGATTATTCCACAAAGCGCTCAACACACTTAAACTGAATGACTCATGTCCCAACACATCTGAATTCATTTGGCCATGGTAGAGCCTGCCGTTGGTCAAATCTCAGCTATTATCAGATCAGGGTAGTGCCATTATTGTCACACAATACAGTACTGTCATCATATGTCCAGGAACAAACATGTTGCTAAAAGACACAATATGACCATGGCAATGCCATCATAAGTCCTATATAGAGCAATGGTAGACGTATGGTTCAACCAGCAAATGCACAGTTTAAGGCTATCCTTTGCCCAAGGTACGGTCATCACATCACATTCACCAATCAATCCCGTCATTACAACACCTATACCAAACACCACACACATCACATATTGCAGTACATCATATACAGTTGGCCAACATATATGCAAAGGTTAGCAATATGCAGAAATTTAGTTGCATACAAATATACCTACAGACGCTTACAATGTGTACTCACACACACTCATACTTTTACGGCTATATATATTGAGAACCTTTCGAGGGTTTTTCTAATGAAGAGAAGAATATACTTACATGCATGAACTGGATGTGAAAAATTATGGATTCCCATAGATATCTATTAGAGGTTAACTAAACACTAATAGAGTAATATCAAAACAAATGTGTTTGACAGTGCTCCGGTTAAATTTACTGTTTAATACTCTTGGGTATGTATGTTCTCAAGATGTGCCTTACCTTGAATTTCAGCTATGACTGCATCCCCCGATGTATTACCACCAACTCATATGCAATCATTGCTCACCATAAATAAATCCAAATGTTGCTGCATGGACATAGTGCAGCATTTTGTGATGGCACCGAGCTTGACATTTTAGTTAGCTGAGCACTTGGTGTCAGGCATTGTGCTGCTACAGCAGTGTGGCTCCATGTGGCAGGCTGTTACTTTGAATGAACAGGAGGGTGTTGAAACTCATTTAAGAAGTCAAATTTCTGCAAGTCTGTTAACATTTGTGGACCTTTCTCTACATACTGTCTAAACAAACAGAGCATAAACTTTGGAAAGATATAGTTGGCATCCACCAGTGGTATCAAGAGTACAAATCATATACAAAGCTTCCAAACGTGTGTTGCATTGTATACGTTTAATAAAAAGGACTAATGGTAAACAAGCCCCGTCACTAGTTTCCAATTTAATCACACTTGCCTTCAGGACAAAGGCTGTACCTTGGCTGGAATGGCAGTGATGGAAACAAGCACTGGGAATGTCATTAGTTTTCTGAGTGCAGATATATAGTTTGTGCTTGGCAACTGCATTGCAAAAGCAGAAAACAAAACAAAAAATGAAGATCAACGAAAGAACAGTTTTACATTGCATTGTTAAAGCAAAATAAATAAATAATTAAGTTCAAGACCTATACCAGTGGTTCTCAAACATTTTCATACTGGGACCTACTAAGCAACAAATATCTCTGTCGGGACCCTTTTGACTTACAGATAATTCAATTGGGACCCCACTGAGCGACTTACATTTGAGACCACAACAAATTTTATTTTTTAATTTCACATCCATTTATTGGCATATAAAACAAATACTTTTAACGTTTACCAACCCTGCATGACCTCCTGCAATTTTCCTGGCTCTCAGCCTGTGACCCAAAAAAGGGTCATGCCTGCAGTTTGAGAACCACTGCCCTATACTAATAGTTTTTACTTTGTGCCTGCATTGATAAAGCAGAAAACTAAAACTAATGTGTAAAGTTTTTTGTTTTGTCATAGGGAATGTGTTACGGTGCCCTTCACACTCAGGACCAGTAGGGGGCTTTGTTGCCCCCTACCGCCTAGGAGGGGGGGGGCACAATAAGGCAGTGCTGGAGCTCCCCAGCGCTAGCGCTGCCTCTACAAGCAAACAATGGAGGGTTTGTTTGCTCAGGGCTTGCTTGCAGCATTGGTAACACTTTTGTGGATAAGGCCCAATAAGGCAGTGCTGGAGCTTCTCAGAGCTAACGTTGCAAACACACACATACCTGTTTGTTGATTGCAGACTGAGGGGAGGTTACAGAGCCCTGTAACCTCCCCCTTATATCCTCCCCAAACAGGAAGTTGGGACAGCCCAGGCATGTTTCCCATGCCTGGGGACTGGTCTGATCCCAACTTCCTGGTTTCAGCCAAATGGGAGGAGTCCTAGAGCTGCCTGGCTGATTGGCTCTCCTATAAAAGAGCCAATCTGGAGCCAGGACAGCGTCTGAACACTCTGTCTCACAGTGTGTTCTGCTGGGCGCTGGAGGTACCCCCTCCTGCTGTCAGACCCTGAAGAGGCGAAGCTCTGCCGTGCTTTGGCCTCATTTTGGGAAGTGCATGCCTGCACTACCCTTCTGTTTGTTTCGTGTTTGTCTTGTGTTGTGTTCCTGTTCTCCCCCTTAGGGGAGAGTTGTAGACAGCAGTCCTAGGTTCAACGCCAGGCTCCTC
>JAUEJH010785800.1:0-11234 GCA_032275315.1 Desmognathus intermedius
TAGACTCTCGGGATCACCAGAGACCTTCCCCAAAAGCCAATGATTGAAATCACCGCATATCTTAATAAGATCATCAGGATAGGCATCAAGAATGGACTGCAAGTTGGCTAAAAATGTATTAACATATTGCTTGTCTTTATTGACTAAAGTAGGATTCAAGTAAACATTTAATAATAAAAGAAAACATTTCCCGTTACACAAAACCACATTCGATTTGATTCTACCTGCAATAAATTCTTCCAACATTTGACAGGCACCCACCCCAATTTCAGCGAAATAAGGAGGGCAAGACCTCAAGAGTGATGTCCTCTTATGGATTTTCTAGCAACCCTAGTTAAACAAAAGAAGTCCTTAAAAAACAAATCAGACAATGACCATGTTTCTTGAAGAAAGATCAGATTATGTGAGTCAAGCAAAACATTTAAATAATCCAATGTATTTGGGTTATGTATACCCGCACAATTCCAACTTACAATACTGATCATAGACAATTTTTCGTTCTTATGCCCCTGCGCTGAGCATTTCTTTACCCTGGTTACAAATACTGGTGCATTAGCAGTTTGAAGAAACTTAGAAGAGGGTATTCGTTTTACAGGGCTACTGAAATACGCTGTATTGACTGGTTAGAGTTGAGGGCCTAAACAATTGAAACGAACCACCTCTATGCAGACCTCGTTAGCCCCAACTTCATCTCTTCCTACAAGTCTTTGAGTGTTGGGATCTGCGTTACTTGCACCATTAGGGATACTATGCCATGGAACTAACCCGTGGTTAACTGGCTGTGTTTTCCCACGATTTACAGGGAAATTTGGCTTTTTATCATTTAACCAGTGGAGAACTGCATTCACATCCAATAATGCCCCAAAATAAGCAAAAATTTCCTGATTGGCACACACTAGTTGGCGTACCAAGGGGGAACAGAAGGTAATCAACGTTGCTCTACCCTTGGCACAATTTACATTTTTTACCAAGGCAATAGCCTCGATGTCAGAACTTTTGATAGCACAAAGGTGTTTGTCCAATTCACACAGTTTCAGAAATGTTGAGCGATTAAGAAATTCTTCATCTCCATTCATATTTAACAGAGGGTGCATTGGATAACATAATAAACAATTAAGATTATTGAAAGCATTTCTTTTTGTACTGGTAACATCACCTCCTGAGTTAGAATTATATGTGAGTGGTTTGGTGGAAGCAGGAATTTTCGGTGCCGGTACAAAAGAAGGGGCACCCAGATTCCAATGATTCTTAACCATACCAAACTTGGGTCTGTTGGCAAGATCGCTTGACCCAGCAGTATCACGTTTCCCGTGTAAATTCAGATTTAGATTCTCACAAATCACCTGAGGCTCACAACTTCGGGCGTCCGATATATCCTTTTTAGGTTCCCTTGGATGATTTAGTAAATTTAAGTAGCCGACAGGATGAAACTCCTCTAGGACATCTCTTCTTTTCGTTCGTTTCAACGCTGGTTGCTCTGAAGGAATATCTTGTAAGGGGGAGTGAGCGATCGATATATGTTTCTCTACCTCTATAATTTCAATGTCTCTACCTTCACCTCCTTGACTACTGGCTTCATCATCAGAAATGGGATCAACAAAGGAGGTTTGTACCTCCTGACTACATAGAGTTTTACATTTTTGATCGTTCTTGGCACTCAGCATAAATTTCTGTGTTCTTTAGGGTCTGAATGCTGTTGTCCCTGATCGATTTCTGAGTAGCTTTTAAAGAAGTTAGTTCTTTCTCCAGATGCTCTATCTTATCGGATAGGGCTGACATTGCCAGCTTGTTTATGGCATTCTGTTTATTGTAAGCAACATGTTGGTTTAAAACTGAATTCTTCAGTTGTTCAGTTGCAATTTTTTGTCTGCATAACAAGCTGGCAAGGCTTGCCTTTAACTGATCCATATTTGATAACATCAGGTCACCTAATTTAGACTGTTTGACCAGAGCCCCGGCTGATGACTCACTGAGCGATCTGGTCAAAGGAGCGTTAAGAAATAAAAAATCACTATTTATTTTATTATTATTAAAAAGTTTTTGTCAAGCGATTGAGCCCAATGGCTTAAAACCGCGAATACAAAGACAATAAAACAGAGTACATAAAACACAGATAAAAACATCAAGAGGACCAGCAGTCTTGAGAGGGGGAGGGAAGTCAGACTCGGTAATATCCAGAGGCGACCAAACGTTGTTTATTGGCCGCTGCTAGCTGGATCAAGGCCGTGTTGTCACGCTGAAGCAGCGGGGGTGAAGAGAGGCCTGCTGGTCGAGGGCCTCGGGCAAGGGCAGGTGTCACTGAGGGGTGAGACCTGACGAAGCCAGGGGGCGGCCCAAGAGGAAGTGGGGGAGACAGAGCCTGCCTCTGACCGGGCACAGGTTTGGGCTGAGGAGCAACCGGAGTGGGACGGAAGGGCAGAGAAGAGCAGGCAACTGAATAGGGCCGATGAGGGGTGGAGGAATCCTGAGAAAGAAGGTGCGCCTTGAGCGCCTGCTTAAAGTGCTGGTAGCTTTTGAGGGAGCGCAGATGGGCTGGCAGAGAGTTCCACAGCAGGGCCCCCTTGTGTGCAATGGTCCGGCCTCCTCGTTTGGATTTCCGAACTTTGAGGGGGAGGAGTTTATTCAGATTGCAAGGCCGTAAAGGATGGATGCCGCGACGGACTGCCGCCCACTGATGGATGTAGCTGGGGCCGCAGTGGTGAAGGGCCTTCCACAACCAAAGGCAGGTCCGGAAGGTGATGTTGGAAGTGATATTGAGCCAACCGAGCTTGTGTCTCCAGGGCGAGATGTGTGCCCTCCAGGGCAGGTTAAAAATGGAGCGGATGGCTCGGTTTTGCACCTTCTGGAGCCGATGGATGGTCGCGGAGGTGGTGCCAAGAAGTGAAGGGAGGCCATAGGAAAGGCGGGATCCAACAAAGGCATGGTAAAGCATAATCTTCTGTGAAAAGGTGAGGAGGGGGAAGATTTTTGCAAGGGTACTGAGGTGGAGGTGGCCCGCGCCAGCCATGGCCACCGCCTGCGCCGAACCATCTAGGTCAGAGCAGATCCAAACACCCAGGTCTCGAACCTTGTGAGATGGAGAGGGTTGCGGACCCCAGGAGGGAGGCCAGGGGATAGATGGAGTAGGAGCAGTCTTGGACCCCGGAAGGACCAAGAGCTCTGTTTTATCCCCATTGAGCTTCAGTCTGCTCTGGCGCATCCACTCCTGTACAAGGACGAGACCTGGGGCAAGCCGCGCGGCATGGGTGGAGGAGTGATGCAGGTCGAGCATTGTTATTATAAGAGACAAAAGTGCACTCTGTATTTGAATTATAAGGATATGACAAGTCATCTGAAAGTTCCACGACCTTAAGAAGACACATGGTCATGTTATGTTATGTTAACAGGTATTTGTATCGCCCCCCAATGACAATTGTCCTTTGCTTTATGGGGCCGTTTCAGCTCTAATTATGCCAAATCAAATATCCTAAAATGTTAGAAAATGCCCCATTCGTGTGAATTATGAGGAAATTGCAAGTCACCTCAGAGTCTGATATGCCACAATTACAACTGAAATGCAAAACAGGTTTACTAAAGATGACAGAAAATGCATGTATTCACTGCTGCTGTAGTGTTAGGTGGAGTAATCTAGATGACTGGTACATAACGCGTGAGCAGCCTTAGCTATAACTTTCTCATTGTAAAGCAAAGGAGCGATGTCGCCCCAAGCAAAATGTTAAATTATTGTTCTTAGTGCTGCCAGTACTCAAGGTTAGATTTTCCTGGCTTTTATACCCCTATCTCAGTATCCTAAGTATTATGTAGTCATCTCAGCCTTTGCCCTTGTGGGTTATTAACCC
Source organism: Desmognathus intermedius (assembly GCA_032275315.1). Lineage (NCBI taxonomy): Eukaryota > Metazoa > Chordata > Amphibia > Caudata > Plethodontidae > Desmognathus > Desmognathus intermedius. The sequence continues at coordinate 3,840 of JAUEJH010785800.1, forward strand.
CATATTTCCAGGGGCGGATTGGTTCCAAAAAGAGGCCCTGTGAAAAAATCGACAGGCCCACCGGCTGTGCATGCTTTTCATCTATGAGGCTGCGGGCTGCACACAGTGGCATCCAACAGCCATCTAACTACTTCTTTTGCACTGGCTGGCTGAACTGTAAAGGTTTTGCGGGGAAGGAATTCAGGGACTCTCTGCCTATGGACGTGCGTCTGTGTTACTCATCACGTGCTACAGTAGTTAATGCCTGTGAGTTTTTTTGAAGAGGAATGCGGTGGCTTTTAGCAGAATTTAAAGGCAGCCGGCGGCACCGAAGAAAATATAACACATTTTCTATTAACTTTCCTTTACCCACGAGAGCAGCACTAATACCCTGCTGTCCGCACTGCTCCACTTGATATTAACGTCTGTTTTTATTGTCTAGAAAGATTGTATCTATCAGAGCCATTACCAGGCTATGTGACTCGAACAAAAAAAAAACCCAGGTTGCAGGCCTGGAGGACTGCTGGCCAACGCCGGCCTCTGGTGAACCGTGGAATATGTGCTGCGAGCTGCGTCGGTGTCACGAACCGCACCGCGCCTCACCGGGGGTGTGGCCTGAGGTACTGAGTGAGGGCGTGAAGGTAAAAGCCAGAGCTGAGTCAGTGAGGTGGAGGTGGTCGTCTGTCTGGTAGTTTCAGTGCAAAAACATGGAACAAATCAATGTAAAATATGACACATGAGGAACCCGCTTACCCTTTTATCGCATATTGACCCGTTGAAAAATACCAAAACTTGTACTTTTTAAAGCACGTAGTGAAACAGATTACACAGTACCGAAAAAGCACATTATGTAATTAAACTCGGAATCCCTAACTGTAAAGGGTATCCAGAAATTTTAAAGGTTGAAATACATTAATAATACATTAATGTCGACTAATTAAAATCGATTTTCTAAATTTCGAATTGTCCCCTGCCCGAGAGCTGCTCAGTCTGAAGCAGGGAATAATAAATCTATGCCGTTTGAGTTGTGTTATTTACCCAAACTTTTTGGGGTACCAAGGTAAATACCAGCAATGTGGGATTTGTAATAACCAATCAGTCTTTTCATAGGGAATTAATGCTATTCAACATTAATGCCACTCTGATGACAAGACATATAACGACTGTAAATGGACGCACTTGGTACAGTGCAGAGAGAAATGGCAAAGCTTTTCCATTTATTGAAGGGACAGTTCAGCCCACTACTTTTATGAAGTGTTCTTAGTTGCCTGAACGCAATTCCCTTTATTTTTATTTTGAAAGTTATTTTATAAAACAGCTTTTCAGTGCTTGATTTTCTTACACTCATTCTGCACTCATTTCCTGGTCTCACTGATTGTTTACACAGTCCCTATGGTGAATGCTACATTGTAATTCTTTTTCCCTCTGCAGAGTCAGAGGGGGGAAAAAGAATTGCTACGTAGCAACTGCCATAAGGATTGTATAAACAATCCATCACAACAAAATGGGTGCAGCCAGGGAAGAAAATTAAGCCCTGAAAAGCCGTGTTATTAAATAGATTTAAAAATAAAAACAAAGGAAATTGTATTCAGGCAACTAAGAACACTGAAAAGAAAAACTACATGAAGTGAACTGAACTGCCCCTTTAAGCAGCAGGAGATGTGGGGTGTGTGCAAGGAATGCATCATCAGAAGGAGTGCTGACACGCTACTTTTTCATCCCCATATAACAGTTTCTGATCTCCCAATTTTCCAGGGCATCCTGTTCGGATATGCAGGACACAGGAGACCCGACGCAGGCAGGGTACTATCTTCCTTGGCAATCTGAGGATGGAGTAGGACCCTCTACACCCCACAGGGTTCATAAGGATTCTCTGATGGGTCAAGAAACAGCCTAATCTTATCACCCCCACAGGGGTGTGATGAGCTTATCAGGAGTTCACTCATTGGCTCTCCCAGGCAGAGGCGGGAATGGGAAACCGTTCTCTCTCAAACCACCGGAAGTAAGGATGGGCAGGCCACCCTACACTCCATTGGCCAAGCCCCCCTTCTTGCCACACCACGTGGGGGGTCACAAAATTGATGCCTCTGAGTGAGGTCACAAAAGAGGAGTGACACTTGTGCACTCGTGACCCACAGGGATCAGGTCCACACTCACTCGCGTGCTGCTTTTGGTGTCTATGAACTTCTAACAATGTTCATAGTACCAGGCTTGGTAACACACTCTGCTGTTGGTAGCAATGAGCAATTCCCAGTGTTGAATGGTGATGGGGTTTGCACAGAAGACTCCCCCCTCTACTTCCCGACCTGTAGTTTAGTCCTAAGGCGCCAGAAACAGGTTAGTACACTCATGTAAGGTAACTGCACTTTATCCACTAGTTGGCTAATGTTCACAGGCACCTCGGCCTCAACTAAGGGGATGAGAACCCATCTAGGTACCTCCCCCAACTATTTACAGCATCCAGAGCTAAGTCGAGATCTTTAGGGTGCCTAGGGGACTAAGGATGCTTGTGTGTAAAAGATGAGAGTTTACAAATTCCATAAGGCTATCTTGCCCTTTAAGTGTGCCAAATGGTCATCTGTGTGCTTTTACGCACACTAGCCAGAGGCGCATATCCCTGGTAGTGGTAAAAGGCACTAACAGGAGTGCCTGACTTATCATAGGATTCACTGAACGCCGGGGTGCCAAAATGGAGAAAAAACACAAGCACAAACACACGCACACCGCACCCCCCTCAATCCTCCCTGCAGAAAGACAAGACAAAGACAGAAAGCATACAGATCAAGCAGGCGGTTGACATCACAGTTTGGGTCCCCCCTACTGACAGCATGATGCTCTTCTCAGATGGGCAGTAAAGCATCCTTTTAGAAGGGAGAGGGCAGGACTTTCCACAGGTGGTATCGAAACGCATTGTGGTGGCCTCCATGGAATTAGTGTAGAGAGTGTCTGATCACTTCTCGGGGATTACTATTCACCCGGTTGTTCAACCGAATTGGTGATCATTCTCAAACCAACTACTTCCTGTTCAAAGCTTATACAACTAGCTGGGACTGCCAGTGGGTTCGCAAATATACGACGACGCACGGAACCCGCACTGAAACAGTTCTTATATTAATGTCAACCTAGTGGGCACGTGCTCATATTGCATAAATGAAATTCATTTACAATAAAATAGGGGTAGCTGAGAACAAATATACAATTGACCCCTCACCACATACATAGACAACAAGCCATAGTTGTGACTGAAAAGCAAACACCTTGCTAGTCTAACTTACTAGTTTAATAAACACCAATACTATGATTGATGAGCTTCTCAGTACCACTGTGAAGTGGTTTTATTAACTGTGGGTTCAATGTTAAATCGCCAAGTCTATTTTTGTTCTCTCTTTGACTAAATTGCAGTGAGGGTAATTTTTGCATTCAATATATTCTAATTGGTTGCTTTCTACTGTGACTCCGTCATATGGAAAAAAAACATTTTTGACCAAGACTTTCTGAAAAAATTGCATAGACATAGTACTATGCTATATATCAACAAATCTTACTTTTACCACTGAATTGATCATGTTGATGCATTTCACAACATTTGTGTCCTGTTATTTCATTGAATATTAAAGGTTAGCATACGCTAAAGTCCACTCATTGAAATTCGCTTTTTAAATTTGAATTGACCTGTTCAGACTGTGGGAGGGAATAGCAAATCTACACCCTCTGACATACTTTCCTATGCCAAATAGCTATAATGACTGCTCATGCAATACATATGTTACCATTTAACTGAGTGGATTAACCGCTCTTAACTGCACTTTATTGTCAATCCTAAATTGAATGATGGGGTACCCGATTTGAAGGGTCGCCTTATGTTTGATTGTTCATACCAAGCAGTGCCCGTAAAAGGCAAAACGTTTTTAATTTAGTATAGCGCAGACTTAGTAGGACCTTGATTGCTGATTTTGCTGATTTTACTTTTGTAATATCACTTTCCATGATGTCATTGTGTATATTTCTGAAAGGTCTTCTCCCCCTCTCACCTCCCCCCGGTCACACATATATAGAGAGTGAACTGATAGCAGTCCCTGAGCCTATGAAAAAGTCACTACTAAGACAACATCTGGATATATCAAATATTAACAAGTTTTATAATGCCATCGGATTAAAAACACATTAAAATGGGTGTCTGGTTGAATGAAATTGCAAAAATTGGATGGATGTGATACGCTTGAGACCCGTATCTGTTAATGAAATATGAAATTGTATTATTGGACTAGTAATGATTTGTCCTGGTTTTTATGTGTTTGTAATATGATGGAATAATAAACTTTTAAATGTTTGATACATCCAGTTGTTTTAGTAGTGACTTTTTTCATAGGCTCAGGGACTGCTATCAGTTGTTCATTTGTTAATTTTCCCATTATGTCCCTTAGTGTCTACTCTAATGGGTGCTTCCTTTTTAGTTGTATTATTCACATACGCTCACAAAGTAGCAGTGTTTTATGTGCTTTCTCTGCAAAGCCTGTATTTTGGGGGTTTTCTCTGCTGCTCCAAAAAAAGTCACACAATTATTAAATCATTCCCCATAATGAATATAAACTCCAACTGCGTGAATAAACTTCTCTCTGTGTGATCATTTATATATTAGTAATAAGCAGCTGTTCTACCTTTCTGAAAAAATGCCAGCACGTGCAGCAGGCACTCATCGGGATTTTAGTGTCTGCTCTTTTCAGGCACCGATAGATAGACAGTGCCTGGACAGGAAACCAGATGCACTCCTCGCTGGGGCTGCTCGCACCACCTCATCTCAGTGTGACTGATGTCTGTAAAACAGTTTTACAGATGGCTTTCATTTACCACCCAACTCGTAATCAGGGCCATTGAGAGAGATAGTGCACTGACGTACCCATAATGCAATACAGAGTAGACACTTTAAAAAAGCGCCCGAATTGGAAAGCCGTCCATGTAGTCTGCAGAGCACATGTCTAGTGATGGACCACTATCTCTGTTGCGAGCAGCAGGGGCGCCAACACCCACCACACTCCCAGGTTTCATCGCCATTTTATATTTTATTTATATTATTTTAAATCTTTTTATTCAGAATAAGAAAGTGATAAATACATCTGTGGTATGTTATGTTACCATGTATTTGTATAGCGCCCATTTGCCGCTATGGCGGCCTCGCGTCGCTGTTCTGTCAACCCGGTGCTGTAAAGGAAAAGGTCAGTTAGTGGGTCACAGAAACAATCTAACATTTCTGATATAAAAGTAAGAGGATCGTTTCCAGTCAGGAGAACGTAAGAGAGAGAGAGAGAAAGAGAGCGTAGAGACCAGAGATGGCCGAGTCTTAGAAGGAAGTTAAAGTTGATCCAGAAGCAGTTAATGGTTATTTGGGGGCTTTAGGGGAGGCAGAAATTACAGAAGTTACAGTGGAATCAACAATCAATTACCAATATGATATTAGTTTAACAGGATAACACCTGTTCTAGTCTCATCTGAGTGTTGATACACTTCCCATAGGATCAAGCCGTAAAGGGTGGGTGAACTATTAGTCTTGATGTCTCCGCCCTTTAGTTGTGTCCATACCTGACATACTTTAAAGGCTTGTTGTGCGTGCACCTTCGGCCTTGTTGACGATGTTAGTCTCTCGCGTCTGTTGACAAGTCTTATTGCTTAGGCTGGATGGTTCCTAGGTGTTTCAGTTCGATTTGTTGATTCCTCAGAGAGATGAATAGCCAGGTCTTTGCTGCTTTTTTAAACAAAGTGTACTCCTTGATGCCTCTGATTTCTTTAGGAAGAATGTTGGAGTCTTGGAGCTCGAGCAGAAAAGGTCGCATCTCTCAACCTTTTCATTCTAGTTCTTAGTACCACCAGCCGAGTTTCTTCTGAAATCCTTAGTGCTCTAGAGGGACCAAGTGGAAAGTGAGGCATGACATTTTTAATTTCACTCTCCTGTTTACTGGGAGCCAATGGAGGGCAATGAGGGCAGGTGTTTTGTGTTTCTTATGGCTGAATTTTGTGAGGAGTCTCGCAGCTGTGTTTTGGACTCTCTGGAAGATATTGATGCACTCGATCGTAGCTCCTGTGAGAGTGGTATTTGTATAATCCAGCCTTGAGAGTAGCAAGGCCATCACTGGTGTCACCTGTTGGAGAAACGGTGGGAATGGGAGAATTCTTCTGATGATTCTGAGTAGGTAGAAGCACTTCTGGGAAATTGCATAGCCACTGGGGTGGAGGGGCACCTGGATCTACGGGCCCTGGGAAGTTTTGAGGCCATAAGTTCATGGCTCTGCCCAGCATTAATTCTGTTTTCCCCAGGTTAATGAGAACAATGAAGAGATGATTTCTGGTCATCCACGCTGCAACTGCTTATATGCCCTCTTCTACGCGACGGTTATTACCTCCTTGTTGTTTATGTATCTTGAAGATGATCTGAGTGTCATCCGCGTAGTTGTAGCTTGTTACACCAAATGAGCGAATGAGATTCCCTAACGGGGCCAGATACATGTTAAAGAGAAGGGGGATGATAGAGGTGAACCCTGTGGTACTCTGAATTTGGAGCCAAGAGTCGGAGAAAGGTGGGATTGAGACTTGTACACTCCTGTTGCTGAGAAAGGATCTAGTCCATTCATTAACCATTCACTGGATTTTCACCTTCTCCAATCTTTCCAATCACCTTTTTCAATCTTTCTAGTAGGATGAGATGATCTACTGTGTCGAAGGTGGCGGAGAACTCAAGGAGGATGAGTGTCGCTGCACCTTCTTCATCTGCCTGTCTTTTTAGATCGTCCCATATTGAGACAAGGGTTGTTTCGGTGCTATGTTTGGGAGGGAACCCACTTTGGGATGGGGTTTAGGATCTTATATTGCTCTAGGAGGGAGCTGAATTTACCATAAATTATGCTTTCTATAAATTTCACTAGAAATTTGCTGTTGCTAATTCCTCTGAAGTTATCCCCTGAGTTATGGTAAGCGGATTGGTTTCTTCAGCAAAGGCCTGATGTGGGACAGTTTGAAGACTCCCGGGACTATGGCCATAGCCTAACAAGGTCTTCATTTCTTGGATGTAAGGGAAGAGGAGAAGGGTCATGAAGAGGTATCAGCCGCAAATCCCTAGCCCCTTCCTGCCGGCTGCTGGTGAGCCATCCATACCATGGATGGAGTGGAAGGACTATTGGAGCAATTTCATTAATTTGATAACAGATGAGGAAACCAGTCCAGAGGACAAGCAAGGCATACTCTTGCATGCGATTGGCCAGGAGGTCCATAGGATCTACATGGGTTTGCCGGATCTGGAAGTGGTGGAGTTGGCGGAGGTCGAAGACGTATATGAGGCCACTATGAAGAAGCTTGATAAGCATTTTAATCCCCGGGTGAATATAGCCATCAATAGACACGCCTTCTTTACAAGAGCGCAGAAGAAAG
>JAUEJH010796862.1:0-11213 GCA_032275315.1 Desmognathus intermedius
ACTGTCATATTTGTTTTTACCATTACTGTTTGTATTTGCGGTTATAAGCCCGATTGGCTCAATCGCCCTATAAAAAGTTTCAATAAATAAATAAATAAAATTAAAGATCTCCAATGTGGGAAGGCTCCTGGACACGATGGCTTGGGGAATGAGTATTATAAGCACTTTGCTCGCATCCTAAGTCCTCGACTGCTAGAATTATACAATGAAGCATTTGAAAAGGGGAGATTGTGCGGGAGACTAAATGAGGTGAAGCTAATGTTGCTCCCCAAACCAGGAGGCGACACCCTGAAATGCTCTGATTACAGATCACTATCCCTTATAAACACTGACATTAAAATACTGGCAAAAATCCTGGCGAATAGACTTTTACCCCTATTGCCCAAGCTAATTTCCCCAGACCAAAATGGGTTTGTTCCCGGTAGAGACATGGCTTCGGCAATACGAAGGGTGTTTACAATAATGGTGGGTACTTCGAAAAACTCTCGAGCGGCATTGGTCTCATTTGATGCATATAAGGCTTTCGATACGATCAATTGGAGATACCTTATCTTAGTTATGCAGAAAATGGGTATTGGGCTACAATACATCAAATGGATAAAAATCTTGTACATGGACCCAAAGGCAAGGCTAGTTCTAAATGAGACGTGGTCCGATGTGATTGAGATACAGAGTGGAACAAGGCAGGGTTGCCCTCTGTCAGCCATGTTATTTGCAATTGGGATGGAGCCATTGATAAGTTCATTGAATAGTGAATTGGGGTATGCGGGCATACTTTTAAATGAAGTAAACAATTTGACAATAGCGTATGCTGATGACCTGCTTATATGCATGGCTGAACCAGCAAGAGATATGGGGAAGGTGACTCAACTTCTTGAAAGGCATGGTAATTATGCTGGGTTTAAAATCAACTGGGGTAAGTCGGTGTACTTCCCCTTTGGGGAGGAGGCCCCTACAAGATCACTGGACATCAGATTGGTTACCAAAACTAAATGGTTTAAGTATCTGGGGATAAAAATAGCCTGCTCTGAAACGGATTTGTATACATTAAATCATAGAGAATCGTTACAAGCGATTCAAAATAAGTTGAGTAACTGGGATGCATTACCTTTAAATGTAGCGGCTAGGATCACGGCGGTTAAGATGACTATCTTACCGAAGATATTATACGTTTTCCACAATGTGCCAATAAATGTCCCCACCAAATTCTTCTCAGAGCTGCGCACAATGGTTACTCAGTTCATTTGGAAACACAGGGTGCCCCGAGTTGCATATGAGAAACTAACACGCCCATATGAAGAAGGGGGCTTTGAGTTACCTGATTTCCAGCTTTACTATAGGGCGGTGCAGCTTCAACATGTTCTGAAGTGGCTAGAGCCGGAGACAACTGAACCACAAGTAACTATGGAAAACAGCTGGTTTGGGAAACACAAAGCTAGCCGAATGCTAACAGACGACAGGATAAAGGGAATGGGTACAGAGGGGCCGGCGGTTGTTGGGCTCCGGCTCTGGAGAACAGTTAACAAGAAAATAGCAAACGGGGATTGTTATAGTAAATACATATCGATATGCGATACTTCGATACACAACCCTGTACTCACAGAAAAGATGTTCACAAGCTGGGTGGAGCACGGCGTTCTAATGCTGCAGGACCTGTACACAGAGGGCACATTGAAAGATGACAAAGACCTGGTAGATGAGGCAGGTGGGGGTATGGCAAACATTTTGAAATGGTTGCAACTCAAGAATTGCTTAAAAAACAGATGGTGTATGACTCCTAACGAGCCTGAAGAAAACGAGTTGATAGCACATGCCCTTTACTTCCATAGGTGAGAGGCATCAGATAACAAGAATATATAAATTACTGAGAGCTGAGAAAAAGCAACCCAGGGACAAACTGAAAATTAAATGGGAAGATATGTTAGGATCCAAGATCACAGATAAAGTGTGGACAAATGCGTGTGGTGCGTTTTGTATGAAGTTAAGACTAGTGCATTATAGATACTTAACGCAATCCTACTACACACCAGCTAGATTGAATACAATATATAAAAGATCTGTTATTTGCTGTGAGAAATGTAAAGAAACTCACGCTGACTTACTACATATGACATGGAGTTGTCCTATGCTTACGAGCTTTTGGGAAGCGATCTTTAAAGTAATCTCAGAGATATGTGGTGTGACGGTGAAGTGCAACCCAATGTGTGCATTTTTATATGACGTGCCCAAAATGGATATTGAGAGCCTGAGTAGGGTAAAAGTGGCAATTGTGGTTGCCAAGTTGATGATTGCAAGGAAATGGACATCGAATAAATCGCCAACGTTGATTGAATGGAAAGCATATATGGCCCATTGTGCAACCCAAGAGGAAGAACTGATTTTTATAATGCCTCGCACCCAGGTACCAAAGAATATATGGAATGGATTCAGACAATACCTGGCAGTACAGCAAGCGACGGTTGGAACGGAAACAGATGAGAATTGACAAGGGACCCTGTGCCAGACTAGCGAATGATGAGAGATACCGATAATTGATGTTCTCACATGGGGGGAGGGGGGGGAGGCGGGGGGTTAATGTAATGTAAATAGGATGTTTGATGAATTGTAACAACAGCACATGATGTGAATGAATTTGGTGGAGAGATGGATACTGGTTTTACCATTGAGGAATAGCTTGAAATGTGAAGATTAATTGGCTGTATGATTTATTGACTTGAGCGACATATGTGAAGTTGTATGAATTGACAATTGTTTGTAGGATACAAAACCAATAAAAAGATAAACAAAAACAAAAAAGACAGGAGCTGAAGTAAAGGCAGTTTTTAACTTAGCAAAGGCTTGTTGTTGACTTTCAGCTCACAAGAAATTCTTCTTAAGTATCTGTGTTAAAGGGGTGACTATCTCTGAGTAAGTCTTGATGTACTGTCTGTAGAAGTTAGCAAACCCCAGAAAGCGTTGCAAGTCTAACTATTTTAGGGCTTTCCCACTCTAACACAGCCTGAACTTTCACAAAATACATTTCTCTACCCTGAGCGGAAATGATGTAACCCAAAAAGGGGACTTGGGGCTGGTGGAATAAACATTTTGACTCTTTAGCACACAAATGCTTTTGTAGCAGTTTTTCCAACACTTGCCAAATGTGGTTCTTGTGGTATGACAAAGAATGAGAAAATATCAAGATATTGAGATAGATGATCATAAATGTGTTGATTATATCTTTGAAAATGTCATTTACAAAGTGTTGGAAATCGGCAGGAGCTTTACAGAGGCCAAATGGCATGACAAAATACTCAAAATGACCATGAGCAGTTCTAAATGCCTTTTTCCACTCATCACCTGTCTGCATCCTGACAAGCTTGTATGCTCCCTTGAGGTCTATCTTAGTATACCACCGAGCACCTTGAATTTTATCAAGGAGGACAGGGATGAGTGACAATGGATACTTGTTGATGGTAATGGAGTTTAATTGCTGATAATCTACACAGGGCCTAAGTTTGTCACATTACTTCTTTGGTATTAAAAGGAGGGGAGCCACTTCGGGGGAAGAAGAGGGGCGAATGAATCTTCTTTCTAAACTGTCTTTCAAATAATCCTGTAAAATCTTTCTCCTCAGGAGAAAGGGCATATATCCTTCCACATGGAATGACTACATTAGATACAAGATTGATTTGGCAGTCATACTGCCTTTGAGGTGGAAGAACCTCTGCCTCTTTGGGATGAAAAACTGGCAATAAGCTAGGATAGACAAAAGGTATCAAAGATTCATTATGCAGACTGCTTATCTGTGTGTCGGTAATACCAAAGATGAGAACAGTTCTCATCTTCCAATTGATCTTTGGATTCCAATCCACCAACCAAGGCATCCCTAGGATAACTTTGAACATAGGTGGGTCTATGATATCAAAATGCACTGTTTGTTGTCTATTCTGGTCATCAACTAACAAGGGTTACGGGTGAAGGTGCCTGAACTGGGAATCTACGTAGTTTCCATTGGCACTGTAATCCAACAAGGCCGGGGTTTCCACAACATAACCTTCTGGTAAAAGTATACAAATGTCAAAATATAGGTGAAGAGCAGAAGGAGCATCCCCACTCACTGTGCCTAGTGTCCGTAGAGGAAATAGAACATGGCCCGGGGAACCGCCCCTCCCCCAATTCACCAGGTCTTGCCCTTTTCCCTGTGGTATGTTTTTACCTTTCTTGGGACATTGTTGGACCATATGACCAGAGTTACCACAGCAAAAACACAACTTCTCTTTACGTCTACGCTTGCTCTCTTGTGATGTGAGAAGTTCCTGATTCCCCATATCTGCATGGGTTCTTCCTCTCTTGGTTTTTCTTCTCAGGAGGGGAAGACCCTTAAAAGTACAGAGGGCCTTCGTTTTTCCTTTTTTCTCTTTTGCGTTCCCCTACCCTTTGATCTATCTGTAGGGTGAGTTCTATCAGGTAAAGGGATTATCTGCGATAAGAGGTCTTTTAAAAAAAAAAAAAAAATTTAAACTCTTTATTAAATTTCATATATACGGGGGTCACGTGATGCCTGCGTAGCCGGAGAGACGTGTTGCTCCCGGCTCCCGCTATCCCGCCTAAAAATCCTGGGACTATCGCGAAAATACCGCACGGATCCGAAAACGGGTAGCATCCGATCGTAGGGGAACATCTGGAGCCCACAATATGCCCGCGGCACTCAAGAAGAGACAGGGCAAGCAGTCGGATTTTGCCTCGATTCCGGCGCGGTCCGCGCCTCCGATGCGATCACAAGATGGCCGCCCGGCAGTGGAGGTGGGGGAGGGCGGCACCTCAGAGACGACGGGGGAGGCTGCTCCAGACACAACGCTGGCAGCGGTGCAGAACATCCAGCGGCTGCTGGGTGAGGTAAGCGCCGCCCTACAACGGCTCTCAGATCGGGTGGAGGCATCGGCGGCGGAGGTTGCGGTGCACGATGTGCGGCTTGGAGAGTTGGAGGAGCGGGTGAGCTCCATAGAGGACGCTCTGGCCCCTCTGCAAAAAGAAAACACGGCTCTGCGGACACAGGTTCGGGAATTGCAGCGTAGGGCTGAAGACCAGGAGGGGAGAGCTCGGCGTCATAACGTGCGGGTGATTGGGGTGCCGGAGGGACTCACAGTCCGGAGACCCGAACACCGCATGGAGGTAATAATCCGGCAGGCCCTGCCGAATGCTAAACTTTCGCCGTATTTTTTACTGGAGAGAGCGCACAGAGCGCTGCAACAGCAGCCTCCCCCAGGGGCGCCCCCCCGCCCGGTGATCTGTCGGGTCTTCAACTTCAGGGACAGAGATGCCATTTTAGCTGCTTCCCGCGAAGCGGGAGAGATCCAGTGGGAGGGCCACAGGCTGAGCTTTTATCCTGATTTCACTATGCAAGTCCAGCAGCAAAGGAAAAAGTTCCAGGAAGTGAAGCGCATGCTGCGGGAGAAGGAGGTGCCATACGCCATGCTGTTCCCATCAAGACTCCGAGTACAGCATAATGGCAGGATTCAATTCTTCACTGACCCGGCTGCAGCAGTATCATATATTGAGCAACATATCCGTGCCCCGGTGAATAGAGTTGGGCATACTACGCCAGAGAAAGCGGATTTGGTGGCAGCTGTAGACGAGAGGATGAGCCGGTCAGGCAGAGTTGGCAGAGAGCGCACCCCGGATCCTGAGCTCGTGCAACTGGCGGCTGTCATTGACTCTTGGGTTGATCGGCGCTCCATCATTTCTGATACGCCCTCTATTTCACCTGGTAGCTCTACTACAGGGACACGGCTGGAAGATAACGATTGACTGTCTGGTGATGTTCCTACGCGGAAGGGATTGCACTGAGATCACTGATGGTAGTTGAGCGAGTTTACTCAGAAAGCGGGAGTCGGGAGGCCCACTTTTGAGAACTCGGGGTTGCCTTATAAAAAGGGGTAACCTCCTGGGCCGCATTGCGTGACCTACAGCACTATGGAATGTTACAAGAGAAGTGTTTGGGGAGTTGGGGTTGCTAGGCCTGTTGTTTTGGGGAGGTCTGAGCGCGGGTGGGGGGTATTGTTTAGTTGGGGCGTTAAGAGTAAAGTGCAGTCTGCTGAGCTGAAAGGAAGGGGACATTGGCTATATGAAGTGCGAATGTGTGGTATGGAAAGTTGTGGATTGAATATGACAAAATGGGATTATGGCTAGTACATGTTGTAAGGTCCTATCATGGAATGTCCGAGGCCTAAATAATGTGGTGAAACGCAGACGGACGCTCTCCTTGATAAACACTATGAAAATTAATGTCCTCTTTCTGCAGGAAACACATCTTATGAATGAAGATTCTGTCCATTTTGCTAAGGGATGGGGCACTCAAAGATTTTTTGCGGGGCACACACGGGGCTCTAGAGGTGTGGGTATATTGTTGCACAAATCAATGTCGTTTAAGGTGTGCGAATGTAAACTGGATCCGGAAGGAAGATATGTATTTTTGAAAATAATAGTACATGGCATGAAGTTGCAACTATTGAATGTATATGCGCCAAATGTTGATACCCCTCAGTTCTATGATAAAATCTTGGGAATGTTTGATTTAGTTTGGGGAGGTGAATGGATTGCGGGCGGTGATTGGAATATGACATTAACACATGTGTTAGATAGATCTCGAGATATTTCTGGGAAAATATCCAAGTCTGCTGAACAATTGAATGATTGGATGGCTGTAAGTGGCATGGTAGATATATGGAGGTCTAGGAACCCTATGAGTAGAGAATATACCTTTTACTCCTCGGTCCATGACTGTTATACCAGAATTGACTATTTTATAGTGTCTGCGTCTCTTGCCGGTAAAGTCAGTGAGGCTATGGTAGGGGCACGGTCACTGTCGGACCATGGTTGCATTGGGCTGACTTTGGAGCTCCCTGACCCGTGTAGAGCACCTCCGAGGTGGGTTTTCAAGACTAGGGCTCTGCTGGACCCGATGTTTGTGGAAGGTGTTCGGAATGCATTGATTGAATTTCTGGAGATGAACAGGCCTGAAGATACTTCAGCAGTGAACACTTGGTGTGCTATGAAGGCTTATATGCGGGGGGTGTGTATTGCTTTTGAGAGTAGTTTGTTGAAAGCCTTACGTAGAGATATAGTAGTCTTGAGAGATAAGGTGGAAATGCTGGAGAAGAAATGTGTGGCAGATGGGTATGCGGTCACTGGGCCAGAATTGAAAAATATGAAAGTAAGACTCGAAGGCGCCTTGGATGATGAGCTCAAATTCATGTCATGGCCTGAAAAGGTCATGCAATATGTACATGGCGAGAGACCAAGTGGGGTACTGGCAAGAGTGGCTAAGCAGGAGCAGGGCAGGAATGTTATTGAAAAGATAAAGAAATCGTCAGGTGAGGTGGTGGGTGAGGACCAGGAGATTAGAGAACTGTTCCACAGCTACTTTTCGAATTTTTACTCTGCTAGAGATGACAGCCCGCATATCAGTCCGGAAAGATACTTTGCAGATATGGTCCTTCCGAAACTGGGTCGTAGAATACAAGAGTCACTGGATGGGGACGTTACGGAGGCCGAGCTTAAAGCGGTGATCAGAGGGTGTAAGAGAGGTGGGGCGCCTGGTCCGGACGGGCTAACGGCCACCTTTTATATGGAATATAGGGAATTATTGTCGCCCCTCATGTTGAAAATGATTGGAGAATTGCTCGTTACTGGTGTTGTCCCTGGTGAATTGTCCGCTGCTACGATTGTACTGCTCTTAAAACCCAGAAAAGACCCTCAGGAATTAGACTCCTATAGACCGCTATCATTAATTAACCAAGATATGAAAGTGATAGCTAAATTGATTGCTGACAGGTTGCAGCCTCACATGGCAACTCTGGTACACCCGGATCAATGCGGTTTCATGAAAAATAAGTCAACATCTGATAACTTGAGGCGACTGGACACGGTGATGAGACAGGTTGGGGCTGAGTCGCATAGTTCTATTGTCTCTTTTGATGCTGCCAAGGCCTTCGATTCTGTGGGATGGAAGTACATGTATAGAATACTAGAGGAGATGGGACTTGGTCAAAAGATTTTACGGCTTATAAAAATTTTATACAGCGACCCATATGCACACTTCCTTATAAATGGGACTCTCACTGATAAGGTACAGCTGCGACGGGGGACGAGACAGGGGTGCCCTCTCTCTCCTCTACTGTTTCTCCTAGTTATGGAGCCGTTGGCCATCAGATTAAGAGCGGAATTACATGGGGCGGGAATTATGACGAATGGGGTCATGTCGGTGGTGTCGCTGTATGCGGATGACCTATTGGTATATTTGGATGACCCTAGAGAGAGCCTACGTAGGGTACTTGAGATATTGGAGGGGTTTGGTAAAGTGTCAGGTATACTAATGAACTGGAACAAGTCTCTGCTTTTCCCAATAGCCCAAAACTCGGAGGTAGCGTTGGAGGGTACTCAGCTACGCTACGCTCCGGAGGGTTTTACATACTTGGGTATGTACATTACCATGGACGAGAAGGTGTACTTTAGAAAGAACTTAGAGGCGTTATGGGACTATTTCTCTCCAAGAATCGAGCACTGGCTAAAACTCCCACTTACCATGGCTGGGAGGATTGCGCTCCTAAAAATGATAATATTTCCAAGATTCCTATATGTGTTCAGGAATTATTTTAGGCCCCTTCGGTCTTCATTCTTTGTGAAATGTGATGGTCTGTGTAGGAGACTGATCTGGGGGAATAGACCTGCTAGAATAGCATATAAGACACTGGTTAGACCGACAGAATTGGGTGGTCTGGCTGCTCCCTGTTTTTCTACATACTATAGGGCGGCTCAAATACAATATCTGGTGAAGTTGTTGGAGGAAGAGGACGTAGAGCCCCAGAGAATGATGGACAGAGCATTGATGGCACCTAGATCATCAGACTTTTTTGTATGTACGCCTCACAAGGTTAGGGACTTGCCTGGATGTCCTTTGAAAACGTCTTTGGGAGTGCTTGGGGATTGTTTAAGGGTGGAAAGTAGGTCTCCTCCGTTTTTGGAGACCCTGGCCCTAAAAAATTCGGTGTTTGCCACCAAGGCTCATCTACAGTCACTACTTACAGAATGGGAGGGTTTGGGGTTGGCTACACTGGCTGACCTTTTTGAAGGAGAGAGATTAAGATCCAAGGGACAGTTCCTAGATATGGTGGGGAGAAACCTGAGGGCGGCGTTTGGAGTACATCAGGTGGCCTCCCTTTTTAGACATTACTGGAATACCCAGGCGACCAAGCCTGAATCCTCCGAGGTCCTAAAGATGGTATATGAGATGAGAGGTTGGGGAAAGTTAGTAACACACCTGTATGATGCACTGATAAGGAGACAGGGCCGGATTCCAATAAGTGCCAAACTGAAATGGGATGATGATCTGGGCCGGGTGATGACTCAAGAGGAGTGGGCTAAGGCTTGCGGTCATGTACGCAAAGTCGGCATATCCATGAGGTTCAGACTGATACAATATAAATACCTAACCAGGTACTACATGACCCCTATGCGGATAGCCAAGTTTGTACAAGATTATGATTCTGCCTATCCCAGATGTAAGGCTGTTGATGCGGGATTTCTGCATCTAATATGGGAATGCCCGGCTGTGATGCAGTTCTGGGGAGAGGTTTATGTGGAATTGGAGAAAATTCTGGGAACCACCCTCCCTCGTACGGTGGAGATGGCTATACTGGGAGTAGGGAGTGGTTTGAAGGGACTGCCTGAAAGATTCTTGGCCTTGGGTCTGCTACTAGCCAAAAGAGAGATTGCAAAGATCTGGATGCGGCCCCTGGCTCCTATTATCACGAGCTGGATTGGAGCGTTGATGTTGACGCATGAACTTGAGAAAAAATTTTTAGAATGCTTGCCTGCTGGTAATAGACCTGCTGATATCTGGCTTGGGTTTGTACAGCACTTGCAGGAACAAGCTGCCGAAATTCCTGGGTCCCCTGGATCTCCTGAAGCAGTGACTGATCTGGATTAGGGCGGTTGGGTAGGAAAGAATGGTTGGAATAGGGTGTGATGTGTGATGCAGGTTTGAATGTTTTTAATAATGGCTCGAGCATGATGGCACTTTGCACTTTAGGGGCGGGGGGGGAGTGTTTGTAGTTAGTTTGTTGTTTGAAGACTGAGTAAGATGTATTGTTGTGCACATGGTTAGAGGAAGTAAATAATGTTGCCCAAGCAGTAAATACATGAATCAAGATACATTGCAAGTAATGGTACTGGGTTATACTCCAAGAGTGGAATAGAGGGGTAAATGTAAAGAAGAGAAGGCAAGAATATTTGGGAGGTGATGATTTGGGGGCAGCGTACGCATTATTAATGTATTGGATGTAACGAATTGTGACTGTTTTATATGTGTATGACTAAATGAAAACTAATAAAAATAAGTTAAAAAAAAAAAAATTCATATATACACATTACAACATTACATAACAATTCATATACATAGCTCTTGCCATACACACTATCAAAATTCATCAAAAACATAATAAGTCACATGTTCTTCTATCAAGTTGTGCATTACCGTACAGTACATTGTGACACTTTTTAATCAATAACATTCCTCAAATTAGTGTCTTAGGACAGCATCAATAGGCATTGTGGTTTCTACAGAGGCAATCAATAGCACATACCAGGAACAAACCTAACCCTGGCGCTACAACTCACGATCTCCCCTCCACTTCAGGTGCACTATTTAGAGATCCTAAATCCACGATAATATATGTAAAGTGTGGAGTCCTGACTGTAATACCTTGCTTAAAAAATGGGAGGGCCTTTTCTGGAGGACACTCTTGTCTCTTGTGCTAAGTGAAAACTGATGGGGAACAGAAAGTGTTGGCCAAGCCCCGTTTAGCTAGGTATTATTGGCAGGCTGACAAGCCAAATATGCTACTAGCGAGACTGCTAAACACAGATGGGAATTCAACGCTGATACAGCGTTAGAGGATGAAGGGGGAAGACCGATTACTAATCCAAGCGAAATAGTGAGGGTGATGACTTATTACTTGCAGGTGATTTACTTAGATAAGATTGAATGTGGAGAGGATGAAATGGCCGAATACCTAGCCGGTATAGTGGTGACGTTATTAGAGAAGCAAGAGGCACGTGGGTTAGAGGCTGTCATTGATGAGACTGAAGTTAACATGGCAACTGATCTCCAAACCTCGGGTTGGCAAAATCGGAGGAGGAGTGGCCATCCTGCACCACGCTTCTACACCTCTTTC
>JAUEJH010807937.1:0-11165 GCA_032275315.1 Desmognathus intermedius
TCACCGTAGCTTGTCTACACTCAGCTTCAGTCCCGGTACACACCAATATATCATCCACATATTGCACCACATGGGCACACGGCAGCAACAACACCTCGTCCAACTGTTGCTTCAAAACTTGTGAAAAAATAGCCGGACTTTCAGTATAGCCCTGCGGTGTTCGGCACATTCTGTATTGTCTCAGCCCGATTACAAAACTAAAGAGATACCTAGATTCCTCAGCAATAGGCAGGGGAAAAAACGCGTTAAATCCACAACGCTAAACCATTCTGCACTAGCTGGTATCATAGTCAAAATGCTTGCTATATTAGGCACAACTGGGTATCGAGGTTCAACAATCTTGTTAATCTGTCTCAAATCAATAATAAATCTATAAGGCAACACATCATCTCCTTTCTTATGGACGGGTAAAATGGGAGAGTTGCAAGGACTGTTATTGGTTTCTTCCACCACCCCTAGATCTATCAGTTCTTTGATAATCGTTACCAATGCCGCCTCCCCCTCTACAGATATCTTGTACTGCTTGGTATGGGGCAATTTAACTCCTGGTTTCAATTTAATCACAATAGGTTCGATGTCCAGTAAACCCACATCATTACTTCCCCTGGCCCACAATGTTTCTGGCAAATGTTGTAGCTCTTCAGGTAATGGTAACTGCAAACACATCCTAACTGTTCCCCCTTTGTCCTGTACTGTCATATAAACTCCCTTTTCAGAACAATAAATGGTTGCATTTAACGCTTTTAAATGGTTCAATCCCAATACATTTTCTGGACAGCGATTCATCAATAACCACTTCTGTGCTGCCTTTACCCCACACACATCGATCAAAATGTTGTCTGATTCAGGGGTGACTATGGGTTCTCCACCAAACCCTACAGATACTTTATTCTTTCCCGATAGTGGAACCAAAGGCACGGCCCCAATATCCATGGAGCTGCTAGCAGCTCCAGTGTCTATTAGGCATTTAACGGTGGAGTGCTGTCCTATATTTACGTCGACATAAGGTCCAGATTGATCAATAGGTACAGACACCGCACCCCTGGGTTCACCACGGGCGTTTCATTGCAGGGTGGCAGAGGCATCCGAATACATCATTTCCAATTCTCCATACTCATCCACACCTTTCAAATCTCCTCCTCCCACCATCATCTGCGCCATCTGCGGGTGGGCTCCCGTGAACACGTTCCCATTCGGATTGGGAAATCTTCCCCGTCCCCGCGGTGGGCCAGCAACTGTCTGTGATTGCTGTTCTACTCCCCTCATCCTATTCTGTACTAATTTCAACTCCTGGCAGTCTACCTTCCAATGCCCTTTCTGTTTGCAAAACGCGCACTGGTCAATGTCTGGTCGTACATATCCTGCCGACCCCTGGTTCCCTGTCGGTTTTCCTCTTCCCATATTCCCTCCTCGTCCTGTACCCTGCTGCAACTGCTGTAACAATACCTTCGTTTTCAACACTTCTTTTGCCTTTTTTTCCTTCTGCTTCCTGCATTTCCCGTCTTTCGTAATACTTGGCCATTTCTAATATCTGGCGCGGCTCCAATGACCTCCATGTACTTTCTGCTGCTATCAGACTGAGTTTAATCTTTTCCCGTAATCCCCTCACAAATCCTGCAGTAAAATAATGTTTTCCTGCTGGGGTAGTAATATCCTGACCACTATGTGCCTTATACGCAGTCTCAAACCTGAGAAAATATTCTCCCACATTCTCTGTTGGTCCCTGTGTAATAGCCGTTAACTTGTCTACATTGATATCTATTTCTGGCACTACTCGCTTCAAAGCTTCTAATATCCTTACCCCGTGTGCCTTTTGTTCTTCTGTCAACATTTGGGCTGGGTCCCTCGCTCTGCTAGCCGCTGCCAAATTATCCCAGTCCAAATTGTCATGATTCACAGCCCGAAATGGTCTCCATATTTCCTGTGGGGTGGTCCCTTGCATTATTATATCTACATCTTCAAATGTATACATCCCTGTTCGAAACACTGCTGTCAACTCTCTATAGTACCCTGCTGGATCGACTCGTGGATCGGGGGTTGATCTTGCTATGTCTCTCACCTCACTTCTCGTGATGGGCTGATACACAAACATTCGAGTCAGCACGGCTGCAGCGCCGACTGCGGCACCTGGCGGCACTCTCATCTGGGGTTGGCACTCCCTAAGGGGATTCATTCCCATTATCTCCCCTTCGTCACCCTCACCTGACTTTCCCTTTTCTTGTTCATGTCTCTGCGCCTTTACTATCCTCTTATAGTAGGGAAGTAACTTACGCCGTGCATTTTCATCCGGTTTCATATTTTCTTTTTCTATCAATTCCTCTACCTCAATTACTTCATTTCCACAATCTCTTCCTTCCCGCTCACATGCTTCCCTCCATAGTTCACACTTTCGTTTCAGCCATCCTGCTTGCACGGGCCACACCTGTGTTCCAAACGAATGCTCCCACAAAGGGGCAGCATCATTCTTGTCCTTATTTTCCTGTTCAGCCAATCCCTTCCCTTCTATTAGTCCCAATTTAGTTCGCGTCTGACGTGCCCTTTCCTCCTCCACCCTCCATTGATCTAATTCCTTATACTCTTTCCACATTTGATCCCCTGCCTCTAATACTTCTTCCATTCGTTCCCACATTTCTTCCCGATTTCCAGCCTGTTCAAAAGCCAAACTTGCTGCCAACAATCTCTGGTTACTTACAGTTACTCGCAGACTCCTTCTCCACTCCCCCATTTCTTCCACATACATATCCTTTAAATATCTGAACTCGTCTGGCGAAAGATCCCCCATGTCTTTCCTATTCTGTGCTGTCAAATTGAATTCTATCAAATCATTCCGTAACTGGCGGACGACCCCCCTTCTCTCGACTGCTATTCTACTTCTTCCCCTTGTCCTTGGTCCCGGCTCTGGCACTTCGGGTTCAGTTAGTCTCATATGGGGTCGTACTCTTACCTCTTTTTGTGGCTCTACATACGGCGGGGTGGCTGCTCCCCTCCTGCACCTTCCGGTACGATCGCTGGGACTTGATTTCGTGGAGGTGCAGTGGGCGGCGGCTGATATGCCTGATTTCCAGTGCGTTCAAGCAACAACCCAAATGACGCACCTTCTTCCGGCCCCTTCTCCTCCTTACCCTTCTCTAAGATGGGATACATGCCCTTGTTACACTTAATCATATCGGCACGTACTTCCTTATTTATTTCCTCATCCTCTTCTTTTGCTTCTAACAATCTACTCTTTTCCCAATCTCCTCTTCTTTTCTTCTTTCTTTCTGCCTTTTCTGCTGCTGCCTGTCTCTTCATCGCTTCTTCCCTCCACATCCTTATGGCATCATACTGTGCTGGCCGCACCTTTTTCTGCATTAATGTTAACTCCAAGCTTTGGATAACCCCTAATTCAAATGAACCACCCGGAGGCCACTTATCACGGACTTCGTTCTGCGTGTATTTAACCCAATCATCATGAAAAAGTGTAGCTCCTATCCCGTAGGTAGTTAACATATCATAGCACGGGGTCCCCTCCGCAGGTGCCTTTCGAGCTCTCTCATTCTGACCGCTTCTTGCACATCTATTTACGTTGCCCATTCTACCACCCTTCTATATATATTTTCAATATATTTCAATTCTGTTCATGCAACAATGAGCGTCCTCATTCAATATCAATTCGATTCATCAATAGCATGCTCTTCAAGAGGGTTAGTCCTTTCAAAACAGACTCAATGATACGTACCATACAACTGATACCAATACAATACAGCCAGACAGCTTACCTACTGTCATACAATAGGGCATGCAAATACACTCACCACCCTGGAGTCCTGCCTCGAAAGATCCGTGGACCACAGCTGGGCAGCCTCTGCTCCTCACTCCCGAGGACCTCCACGGGATGGGGGTAGCACTTTCCGCACAAGGGTGCGATGTCAATCAGGGCCCTGTTACCGTCGCCCCCGTCGGTCCTCTGTCAGGGAAACTCGCACCACCGATGAGCTGCCTCAGTGTGGTCCCTATTCGGGCGACAGCATTGCAGATTCGAAATTTAATGCAATGAGGCACAAGGGACTCCAGGTTCAAGTCAATTAAAATATATTTAATTAAATCACAGAAAAATAATCAATTCTTTCTAGAAAGGGACACACACAATGCACCTCGCAAGGTGGCACAGGGGTGTTCTGGCAAACAGTACTTCACATCTTACAATTATACTTTTTCTACAAGCAATTGGCTGGCACCGAGTAGGACGGTGCTTATCTATAACAAACGCATTCCTTTTCATTCCCAGAGTATGAGCTCAGCATCGTCTCATCT
This sequence comes from Desmognathus intermedius, assembly GCA_032275315.1. Taxonomy (NCBI): domain Eukaryota; kingdom Metazoa; phylum Chordata; class Amphibia; order Caudata; family Plethodontidae; genus Desmognathus; species Desmognathus intermedius. The sequence goes on from JAUEJH010807937.1 coordinate 4,294, forward strand.
CCCACTCCCGTGCAGCTGCACAGAGCAAGGTCAATTTTAATGAATACGTGTAAAGCAGTACTAGGAAGCTAAAATGTTAAAAAAAACATGCTTTGCAAGCGATTTCTGGTGCCTGGGGTTATACAGCGGGCACTGAAGGTTTTTTTTACAGCAACACTGGGTCTTGCCGAAGCACACTAACGTAAAACAGTATTCTGCAGTCTTTCAAAATGGCGTCACCACTGCTTCTATGAATCTCCAATCGACCCTTTTGCTTCGGCAAACCCAGTCTTCATGTTGACAGTATAAACAATGTGGAGTGGTGCTTCAATTTCATGTCTATCAGTAGTTTCCCCATAATCATATAGCCTTAACAATTCCTTTTCAACCTGTTGCATCATAATCTTGGCTTGGATCTCTGTCTTATTTACAGGTGATGAAAAAAGTTTTGACATTGATCGTGAGATACACATCAGAAATGTCTCTAAACACATAGGGAAGCATTGTACACAACAACACAATCCGATTACGATTGCTATGATTACCAATACTGGTGTAAATAATTTCCAGCCCCACGTTCTTAATAAAGCCATAAACCACCCTTCTCCAGAACCATTTTCAGCATGTATCTCCCCTGCTATCTTGTGTAATTTGGTTATCCCGGCATATATATTTTGAGCATTATCTGGCACATACACGCAACACTGGCTTCCGATCAAATGACACATCCCCCGTCCTTTATCAAGATGTAATCGAGGGCGATTCTATTCTGGATAGCTGTCAACCTGATGGCCTGCATTTCCTCTGTGATATTAGCGATTATTGATGCAGTTTCATTAATGGCAGCTTCTAGTACTCTGCTCAACCTTCGTATGTCACGAGAGTTCAACGCTACCCCCAACAGCGGTATTATTCCTTTACTGAAATCAGTAAATTCCTGCAGTGACGTGTCTACCTGACTTACCACAGCCGCTCGCTTTCTCCTTTGTACACTGATTGCTCCATACCACTGCACCGCCTCTTTCCCTTGCTCCACATCCCTCTTCAGCCTCATCCTCTGGTATATTTTCTCAGTACTTTTTATAAGAACCGGCGGTAATACAGTAACCATTTCGCATTGCATTCCCTTACTAATGCTCACCCACGCATACGCTTTCCTTTCACACTGATACATGATAGTGCCTCCCATATAGGGCAACACTGTACTGCTCTTTACTATTACTGTCCTGTTACATTGGCTGATATTCTGTACTGCGAAACACACTTCTCTTTTACCTGCCCAAGGAGCTACATCAAATTCAGGACTTCTGAAATTATCCTTAAAGCGCATCCCATTTCGAAATGCTCCAATATCATCAATTACTCTGGAAAAATTGCTACTATCTCTATTACCGTTCCATGTGATATTTTCGGACAATAATCCAATTGCGTGTGCTTTTGTCAATATGTAGGCTACTACAACGGGTGGCACTGGAACAGTTACAAATGGGAATTTACCATGTGTATGGGGAATGAACGCACATACCCAACAATCAGTAGCATTATATTGTGCATGGGTGTCATTTAATAATTTAAGAAACATATTATTCGCATATCCAGCCCTATGTGCTTCATCTTCGTCATGTAGATCATGGCTAATTATTCCTGGCATTCTGGTAGGATTAATTTGTTCAGGCAGTATCTGTTGCATGGGATGTAAACTGTAATGTTCTAGATACCAGAGGAGTATTGCTAACAAAATCATTATCAATACCCCTAATACTCCAAGCACGACCCTTTTTTTTCTTGTTAGTTTCCAGCGATTCTTTTCTTTCTCATCTTTGGCCCTTCTCTCCTCTATGTTTTTCACATCCAATTCTATTAAATCGATAGCTTCCATTTTTCAAATCTTCTAATTTGCCACCTGATCGGCAATTTCACTTACCAATTCAGTTCCGTAGCTTACCTGAGTCCTAGCGCCTAGCAATCCTTGTGGTCAGGCTCCACAATACACCTGGGATCCCTCCCAAAAGCAACAGTGTCTTTCGTATCCTAAGGATATAGGGTGCACTGAATCGACCCTTTTTCTTCTTCTGTCCCACGTCTCGTTGTGGCTACTTCCTCCCTTGAGGGGTGTTGAAGCCCCTTCAGACTCACGGTCTGTTGTCTTCAATAAGACTACTTATGACTCCAGCCCTGGCAATAGTCCAATTCTTATACCGAGCTAAAGTTCATTCAATAGTTCTTATTCTTTATAACTCACTGGGCTTCTTTCTCTCAGTTCATACGGGATCTCATGTCGATCTGCGGTGCCGTGCAACAGATGCGGATGCTCAATGGGCTCTTTCGTTCTCACAGTGGGTGCTCGCTTCGTGTGACTGGCGTGAATCCACACGCCACGCCCATCCACTTTTACTGCAGTCTGTGTCGTCAACAAAACTTGATATGGTCCTTTCCAGCGGGGCTGCAGCCCATTCTTCCGATCATAGGACTTGACGTATATGCTGTCACCAGGCTGCAGCCCATGCCCCGCCCCTTTCAGTGGTGTCGGTGCTGCAGCTTTCACCTGCTGATTGATAGAACATAATCTGTTAGTCAATTCTACGCAGTAATCAACTAACGCAGTTTCAACAAAATCATTGAGGCAGTTTGATTTCGGTACAGTCCATACACTGGGGGGACGGCCCATTACTATCTCATAAGGAGAGAGTTTATGGGATCCCTTCAGAGTGGTTCATATGCTCAACAATGCAAGCGGCAAAGCATCAGGCCATTTCAACCCTGTCGTTTCAGAAGCTTTTGCTAACTTATTTTTTTTATTTTTTATTTATTTTTTATTTTTTTTATTTTATTGAAGCTTGTATAGCGCTAACCATAAACACTTCGCAGCGCTGAAAATACAAAATATAAATACAATTATAAAAACAGAATAAAACATAAATACATAAAAACATAAGCATGAACAAGAAAACAAACCCCCGTCCATCCCTTCACACCCCAACCTAGCCTCCCCCACAGAGCCCAGAGACTGACCCCTTACTCCACTACCCAAACAGAGCTAGCCATGGTCTGCCCACAAAAGGTGAAGACGCACCGCCTTCTTAAATGCCGAGAAGGACGGGCACATGCGGATGGCAAGCGGCAGATCGTTCCACCATAGAGGGCCGAGCCTAGAAAGGCAACGGCCACGGATTCTGGCACGGTGGAATCTTGGAACCACCGCTCGCCCCATCAAATGTGATCGAGTGGGGTTACGGCGCTGCTCCCATTGAAACAGGCCCTGAAGATAGACCGGGCCCTGATGGTGGAGGGCCCGCCACATCAGACACAGCCCCCTAAGTCTGATCATGTCTCGCACTGAGAGCCAACCCAGGCTCCGTCTGGCCATGGAGACATGATCAAAACGGCGGAGGCCAGTGACGATGCGGACCGCCCGGTTCTGCACCTTCTGAAGGCGTGAAAGTTCTCCCCCTGTTAGGCCAGAAAAAAACGAGCAGCAGTACTGCAGTTTAGACAGGACCAGAGCTTGGCACAGGGTGGCCCGATGTGCTGGGCTCAGGAGGGGCAGTATAGGCGCCAGCTGGTTCATGCGGAGGTGTGACCCCTTCACCACCGACGAAACCTGGGCCCTCACATCTCCGGATTGATGGAAAATGACACCCAGGTTGCGAGCGGTCTCAACCGGCTGGGGACAGGCCCCAAATGAGTCAGGCCAGGGCACCGCCGGCCCCACGGCTGGAGAGGGTCTGCCTAGGATGAGCAGCTCAGTTTTTGACTCATTGAGACGGAGCCAGCTCTTTCGCATCCAGGCCTTGACTCTCTCCAGACATGGGACCAGGCGGGACCCGTGGCCCTCCCCCGCGGAGAGATCCACTACAAGCTGGGTGTCGTCCGCGTACATCTGAAAACCAATGCCTGAGACTTCCAGCAGCGAAGCCAGTGGCCGCATGTAGATGTTAAAAAGTAGGGGGGACAAGGCGGAGCCCTGCGGAACCCCGCAACGCAGAGGGCGGGGCTCCGACCATTGATCCCCTACATGCACGAGGTGACGGCGGCCAGTTAGAAATGAGCGACACCAGCTCAAGGCAACACCGTCAACTCCGGCCACCGACTCCAAACGCCGCAGCAGGATCTCATGGTCAATGGTATCAAATGCCGCGGACAAATCCAGGAGAATGAGGGCAACTGGCCGGGCTTCGTCGGCACAGGCGGCCAACCTCTCACGCACATCCAGCACCGCCGTCTCTGTGCCCCTCCCTGGCCTAAAGCCAGATTGCATGTCATGGAGCACACCCTGTGACTCGCAATGGCCCTGCAACTGAGAGGTGGCAAAGTGCTCAGAGATTCTGGCCAACAGGGGGAGTTGAGAAACCGGGCGGAAGTTCTTCTTCTCCACAGGGTCCAGCCCGGGCTTCTTTAATAGAGGTGTTATAATGGCGGATTTCCACGGGCTGGGGACCCAGCCTGAGGCAAAGGACCAGTTAATCAGCAGGGAGAGAAAGCCCACCATTTCTGGCGCAATGGTTTTGAGTCTTCGGGTGGGAATCGGGTCAAACAGAGAGGAAGAGGGACCCATCTGTTGGATAAAGGCCAGAACTTCGGGACCAGAGACAGGCACAAAGCAGGAGAAGTGAGGAACTGTCGGAGTAGTAAGCTCCAAGTCCCAAATGGGGTTGTGAGCTACCTCCGCCAGTTCAGCTCTGATATCACTGATCTTGGTCTCAAAGAACGTGGCCATAGCTTCTGCAAAACCAGGCGCTGGAGAAAGTGGTGGGGTTAGGGGCTCGGTAAAGGCCTTGCATAGAGCAAAAAGCTCTCTAGGACGGGATTGCGCATCTGAGATGGATGAGGCTAGAAAAGATGATTTTGTCTCCACAATCAGATGTTTATATGCCTTATAGTGGAGTTTGGTCTTCATCAGGTCCGCAACCGAGCCCGTGCGTCTCCAACGTCGCTCCAGTGTGCGGCCCATGATCTTATGGGCCCGCAGTTGGGGAGAATACCATCGATTCAGGAGATGGACGGGCGGGCGGGCATTAGATTGGGCCCAAGGGCATAAGTCAGCTAGCAAAGTGCAGAGGTGTTGATGGAATAGACAGTCGACCAGATCAAGACTGTCAGTTGGATGGTAAAGAAATGGATGAGTATCCAGCCAAGTCTGCACGTTAGCTGAAGATAGATTCGACCACCTGCGCAACCAGATCACTTGAGGGGGTTGATGGCGTATAGATGGAACAGCCAAGGGTGGACAAAACCCGTGTGCCCGCACCAATAGATGATCTGCCCATGATAGAGGAATCGAGGGCAAAGGATTGAGAGGGAAACCTCGCACGGCGATGAAATCCAGTGTGTTACCCAGCCGATGCGTGGGGGCAGTGGAAATTAAATGAAAGCCGAATGAATCTAAAAGCTGGATGAAATCAACAGCATAGGTGTCACTAGAAGCATTCAGATGTAGATTAACATCGCCCATAACCATAGACAATTTAGAATTATTGACTACATCCTCTAACAAAATTTGAAATTCCTCTAGGAAACTGGCTTTCTTCCCTGGGGGGCGATAAATCACTGCACAGATGGAAGGAGCAGGACCCAAATTGCCACACTTGATGGTAAGAAGCTCAAAGGATGAGAAAGAGCCCTCAGGGGACCAGGGGGAGGAAACGATATCCTTCGATAAAAGGAAAGCGACCCCCCCTCCCACGCCCTCCGGACGAGGCTGAGACATCAGGGAAAATCCCTGGGGTGGAAGGCCAAGCGATGAATAGCAGACCTCAGGACGAAACCACGTTTCAGTGAGGGCAACAAGCAGTGGCCCCCCATCCAAAACAAGGTCCGCCAAAAGGGCAGCATGTCCTACGGCTGATCTGCAATTTAGTACCCAAACCTCTCCCGTATTCCAAATCAACTCATCAATAGCACAACTGATGGAAACTCCCTCCCCCTGAAACACAGTGGCACTCTCAGACCCTTGAATGGGCAAAACAGTCGATGCAGAAATGGTAACGTCAGTGCCACCCTCCAACAGGGGTAGAGGTAACTCAATTAGAGGTAGATTAGCTGGCATGGATATAGAGGCCAGAGAAACTGGCTTTGATGTAATACTGGGGGGAGGTGGAAGGTAGGGAGAATAGTCAATATCAGCCCAGATAGAAAGGCACTGGTCCCAACCTGATGACGGGACTTGCGCGGAGATGGTAGGCGCCAATACATCAGTAGGGGAAGAAGTGCACAGTACCTGAGCAGTTGTGGTGCTAGAGAACGGAGAGGAAAAGGCAGGCAGCGCACAAGGAAGGTCCGGAGAGTCCGAAAGTCCCAAAGAATCATGAGGCGTCTGGCAAGCAGATGAAAGGGCTGCAGAGAGGCCCCTGTCAGGCCCCGGACAGGCCCTGACAGGCAGCAGCCTTGTCCCTTGGCTGCCTTTGCCCGCAGTCGGCTTTGCCTGGCGGCGGCTCCCATCGGTTTTAAAGGCCCCGGCCATGGTGGGAGGAGGCTTGCGGGGGCGGAGCTGCCGAGCCAGACTGGGTGATGGACAGGGGGCGGCGGCGGCCATTGCAGAGGCAGGCGAGGCTTCAGGGACGCAGTCAGGCGGCAGCCTGCAATCTGTAGATGGAGGTACAGTTGGATCCTGGCAGATGACAGTGGGGGAGATGGTATGCACCCCACAGGCCCTGACAGGCAGCAGCCTTGTCCCTTGACTGCCTTTGCCCGCAGTCGGCTTTGCCTGGCGGCGGCTCCCATCGGTTTTAAAGGCCCCGGCCATGATGGGAGGAGGCTTGCGGGGGCGGAGCTGCCGAGCCAGACTAGATGATGGACAGGGGGCGGCGGCGGCCATTACAGAGGCAGGCGAGGCTTCAGGGACGCAGTCAGGCGGCAGCCTGCAATCTGTAGATGGAGGTACAGTTGGATCCTGG
>JAUEJH010819023.1:0-11159 GCA_032275315.1 Desmognathus intermedius
GCAGGGAGGAGAAATAAGGGACGTGGGAGGCCGCGGAATTCAGGCTTCCGCCCAGCCAGCTAATGGGGGGCCTTCAGGAGCCCAATGATGTGTAAGTGGGCGGGGCTAATGCCCACAACCCGGACCAAGTGCAGGGGACCCTCCTCTTTGGATCACCGGACTCGGGAGGTGCACAACGTCCTCCCTCATCCTCGGGTGTGCCAGGCGGGCCGCCCCCTCCCGGCGATTCACGTAGTCCCCTCACCTCCCGTGCGCCAGCGGGCCACGTGGTTCGCTTCAGGGGACTACGAGTTTATTTCGCTCGCCCGTCGGGCTCGAGCTTGCAGGCGCTTCCGGAGCTGTGCCGCACCGCCGCGCGAGGAGGAGATTTTGCAGGGTGAGTGGTGCGAAGTTGGGCTCGCTCGCTCGCCCGTCATGCTTGAGCCCGAGCGTTGCCGCTGCGCGGGAGGCGCCAGTCCCTGCGGCACGCGGCCGACCCCAGCCGCGTGGTTGGTCTTAGCACTTTAATTTATTGGATGTGAAATGATGGATGGTGCTGAGAGGGTCTGGCGGGGACTTGGAGAGGCGGCCTTCACCGTGCTGCTGATAAAGGGGAAACGGCAGCCCCTGGTCTTCCAATAAAAAGTGAAATATGCCAGACAAACAGTGACAGTTTTAGACTGATGCCAGCGATCTCGCGCCCCCATGCCTCTACGGGGTCTTAGCTAGACACCGTGAAGTCCGGTGCTCACCCCTTTTAAGAAAAAATTAAAATTAAAAAATAATAAACAAATAAATAAATAAATAAATAAAAAATATATACATACAATGTACATATCCTCAGATCTGAGATGCCCCACCTGGCTATGGCGCCCTTAGGCATGTGGCCAATTTATGGAATTGGGGCAAGGACTCGGTTTAAAGCAAGAACTGCGAGCTCCCCAGCCGAAAAGCGGCTGCCATCCCTGTAAAAGTCGCACAACACGTTTTCAAAGAATGGCAAAAACCACTGCTCTCCGTATTATCCCTAAACGGAGAGAAAGAAAGAACTGCAGCAAATACAGTCTCCAACATGAGCGTGTGTACTTGCTTCAGAACCACATGCTTGTCAGGGCTTGCCCCGTGAGGTTTTGAGTTTATGTGAGCGAGTGCTGTGGAGAGACTTTCTTGAAAAGAATTGGCTTGTGCGGGTTTTGCTCACAATTGTATAGGCAGACTAATAAGCGCAGAGTGGTAGAGAAGCACATTGGTGCTGTAAAGGTAAAACGACAGCTTCTGCCACGTGTAGAGCCGCCCGCGATGGCCCACTAGGGCTGGCGCCCCCCACAACAAAGGCGGGGGCGTTGGGGCAGGCAGCACTTCCGCACCCGTATGTATCTGTGGTTCTGGAAGTACTAGCTGTGCAGTGCCAAACCAGAATTTTAAAATGGTTTGCAGATGCAATACGTTTGTTTTCACATTTCCTGGAAGCTGCATTTCTGGTTTTGTTTTGCAGGAACACGTATTATTTGGATGTTACAAAACTGTTAGCGTTTAAACTAGTGCACTTTAAATTAATTATGCCGATGATTAGGGGTTCAAGTGTGCCCCTGATTACACGATTGCATGTGCCTCTTTTCTTGGCATGTAGTATGTGCTGGTTGCTGCACAGCGCTCCTCTGTGTGCGAATTAATAATTGTAGCAACTCCGCTTTGGAACTGGTGCTCACAAAGGTGTTCCCTGTGAAATTGTCAAATCGGCCATTCAATGGGTCTTGCCCTCGGGGCCCCAAGGGGCCTGGCCTCGTGGCTGTACCTGCATACAGTGGGATATATCGCATAAGTTGCTAGCGTGCGTGCCACCAATGAGTTTTTGCCCGCTAGCGGCGCTGTTTTGGCCACGTTCGCGTGTTCTGTTTACATCATGTGTATGGCCGTGCCCGCCGCACTCATCTAGTTGGATGTATTACAAGAGTTTTTAAAACTGTTTCCCCGCACTTGCTATTTGTTGGGTGTGGTGGCAGTGGTTTTTGGCCACGTGGCCCTCGCCCTGCGAGCGTACTTTCCCGAGTCATAAAGGACTATTGCTAGCCTGAGTGTACCAGGTGTATTGCTCGTTTTATATATGTTTTTATACAGCCACATGCTGGGGCATCGCTTACGTATAGCAGGGCCCGGGTGCATAATTCTACAGGCACCTTCAGATGTTCAACGGTGCACATGGAGACCAAATATGGTACCGCGCTCGTACTTATTAAACACGAGTCTGGTTTTCAGCACACAACCGAAACATATACCAGTTGCTGGGTGCGCCGTTAATTATGATCGCATAGCTGGCATAAAAGTGCACCCGGCCTTTTGCCTAAGCCGGTAGGATAGCACAGCCAGTGGAGCACCCGCTCGTGACATCTGAGCACGGCCTGCTGATGCAGGCTCGGATCCCGGCAGGGTATTGTGTGCATCGCGGAGAAGAGATGGAAAAGCCGGTATTTAGTGGCTCATTTATTGACGCAGTTTACATACGTTTAGCGAGTTAAAGGGTTATCGATATATACTCGCCCCTGCGCCGTGATAACACTTGCGCTGGTGTGCTTTCCGGCCCCGGCGGCGAGGCCCGTTTATATGGGATACGTCTCCCATATACGGGGTGTGTTTTCTCTGCCCACTGGTTACGTTCAGAACCTTCTGTGGCTACTTCGCCTGCTACTATGTTTGCTGCAATGTCTGGTGTCCAGTACTATGCGGTACCTATAACAGATACTACGCTTGCTACTATGTTTGCCGCAGCGACTGGTGGCCAGTGCCATGCGGTACCTATGACAGATACTATTTGGCTAATACAATTGCTTTCAATGATCACCCAGGACCTACTGGAAACGCTACAGTTGCTACGACAATTGCGTTCAAGGATTGGTTGCTGGTTCATCTAGGACCTTCTTTGGGTACTATGATCTTCTTTGATACGGAGTTAGTACGGTTGCTACCCATTCTTCTTTGATACTACAATTGCTACTACAATTGTTTTAATGATTGGTTGCTAGGACAACCGGAACCCACCAGGCACACTGTAATTGCTGTTTCAATTCTTCAATGATTGGTTGCTAGGTAATACAGGACCTATTGGAGATACTACGGTTGTTACTACAGTTGCGTTCAAGGCCATCTAGAACCTTCTTTAGATACAATTGCTACTACAATTGTTTCAAGGATTGGTTGTTAGAATAGCCGGAACCTACCATGGACACTGTAATTGCTGTTTCAATTTCTTTCACTGATTGGTCGCTAGGCGATATTGGACCTATCGGATATACTACGGTTGTTTACTACAGTTACGTGCAATGATTGGTTGCTAGGCCATCTAGGTCCTTTCTTTAGTTAGTACAATTGGTTGCTAGGCGATATTGGACCTACTGGATATACTACGGTTGTTACTACAGTTACGTGCAATGATTGGTTGCTAGGCCATCTAGGTCCTTCTTTAGATAGTACAATTACTGCTACAATTGCTCCAATGGGACCTATTGGAGATAATACGGCTGTTCACTACAGTTGCGCTCACTGATTTTGCGTTCAATGATTGGTTGCCAGGCCATCTAGGACCTTCTTTAGATAGTACAATTGCTACTACAATTGCTCCAATGGGACATATTGGAGATACTACGGTTGTTCACTACAGTTGCGCTCAATGATTGGTTGCTAGGCCATCTAAGACCTTCTTTAGATAGTACTATTGCTACTACATTGCTCCAACAGGACCTATTGGAGTTACTATTGGAGATACTACGGTTGTTCCTTACAGTTGCTCGTTCCCTACAGTTGCGCTTAATGATTGGTTGCTAGGCCATCTAGGACCGTCTTTAGATAGGACAATTGCTACTACGTTGCTCCAATAGGACCTATTGGAGATACTACGGTTGTTTACTACAGTTGCACTAAATGTTTGGTTGCTAGGCAATCTAGGACCTTCTTTACACCTGTTGGAGATACTACGGTTGTTCTCTACAGTTGCGCTCAATGATTGGTTGCCAGGCCATCTAGGACCTGCCACTACATTGCTCCAACAGGACCTATTGGCGATACTACGGTTGTTTTACTACAGTCGCGCTCAATGATTGGTTGCCATCTAGGACCTTCTTTACTCCTATCGGAGATACTACGGTTGTTCTCTGCAGTTGCGCTCAATGATTGGTTGCTAGGCCATCTAGGACCTTCTTTTCACCTATTGGAGATACTACCGTTGCTTACTACAGTTGCGCCCAATGGTTGTTTGCTAGGCCATCCAGGACCTTCTTTACACCTATTGGAGATACTACGGTTGTTCCCTACAGTTGCGCTCAATGATTGGTTGCTAGGCCATCTAGGACCTTCTTTAGATAGTACATTTGCTACTGCAATTGCTCCAATAGGACCTATTGGAGATGCTTCGGTTGTTTACTACAGTTGCTTTCAATGACAGGCCATCTAGGACCTTCCTTAGATAGTACGTTCGCTACTGCAATTGCGTGCAATGACGGGTTGCCAGGCCATCTAGGACCCGCTTGAGATGCTGCTACTACTGCCAATAAACTGCCACTGCGGTTGTTTTTCAATGATTGATGGCTAGGCGACCTGGAACCTATCATGGTTACCAGAAGTGCTGCTATACTTGCTGTCAATGTTGGTTGCTAGCGCATCTAGAACCCACTTTAGTTACTACAATGGTTTCGATGTGTGGCATTACCTACCACTTGTTGCCACGATCTCAGGGGTTTCCAGGCCATTCCCAGCGGAAACTCAGGGGTACGCCTCCCACCCCGTCCCCCCACACCCCCTGCTGCGGGGTGGTTTTGATATGACCGTATGACAGACAGGACAGCGCATATACGTACTAATATCCCGCTGCCGGTACCATGCAGTATAAGAAACCAGCGGAAAAATCTAGGCACCTCGAAGAGGCGGCCGTTTTTAGGCACTATCATAGGCAGTGCCTCGTGCACCGCATATTGCCAGGACATAGGTATGTGAGCGGGATTGTAATGTAGCTGGTAGTGCCTTGCACGTTACCGGCTCCCAGGCCTGCATACGTGCACTGCCCAGCTCGCCGATTTCTGGGACAGCGCAGGTGTATATACCACTTGTGCTGGTTGCGCATTTTCGCTTCTGTTTACTTGGCAAGCATATGTCCATAACACTTTTGCTGGTTCGGCCCTCCCGCCCACGGGCTGCATGCCTGCCCATGGACGATGTTACTTTCGCAGGATGGGGTTTACTTTGCTTCGCGTTTCGTTACCAGTGAGTGTGCATCGCTGTTGTTCGCCAGTAGTGCTTACCAGTAAGTGTTTATCGCTGTTGTTTGCCAGGGGTGACCCTCTGGCTGCTTGCTGTGTTGCTGGTTGTACTTTCGGCACGTTGGCCGCCATGCATCATATGTGCATTATCACCTTGCTGGTTGTGTCCCCCAGCTCTTTGTTTCTACGCCAGCATTCACTCTGCGGCGAGGCAAGTAGGTGTGCATCATTGCATGCGCCCAGCTTACCGGTACTATGCAGTATAAGCGTATATCTAGCAGTGATTTTCAGCGCCCGGGCCGTTTAGGCCAGCTGGTGTTTCACCATTGCTTTTGCTGTTAGTGTTCCCAGCTTACTGATTGCTAAGCCAGGCACGTTTATCACTAGCTGTGATTCCGCCTCCCCGCCTTCCAGCACTCCGGCCGTGAGGCCAGTGGTGTCATCATTGCATTCTCTAGTTTGTGTTCCCAGCTTCGGGTGACTAGGCCAGTATGCGTTCATCTCGTGCCGCGATCCCGCTCTCCGATTTTCTTCGCACGGCCCGGGTGGCCGGTACGAATTCATCAGTACATTTGCCGGTTGTTGCCAGCCCTCTGGCCTCCCGGCCGGCATACGTTATGAATAGCCGTGCCCCCGCCTATGTTATAGCTACGGCTTTGCCTCAAGCCCGCTTCACCTGCCCAAGAGCTTCAATGACTGGTTGTGAGGCAATCTTGAGCTCACTACATCTACCACAATTGCTTTGAATGATTGGCGGCTCACTATATCCTCTACAAGCGCTTCATTGATTGGCTGCCCGGCAATCTTGCGCCCACCAGGTTTACTGCATTTGCTCTCAACGATTGTTTGCCAGGCCACCCAGAGCACACTATATCTCTACAAGTGCTGCAACATTGGTTTGTAGGCAATACTGAGCACATGATATCTGCTACTAGTGCTTCACTGTTTGGTTGCCCGGCATTCTTGAGCACGCGATACCTACGGCAACTGCTTTCAATGATTGGTTGTTAGGCGATGCAGAGCGGGTATATCTTCTACAAGTGCTGCAACGTATGGTTGCTAGGATACCTAGAGCCCATTATATCTTCTACAAGTGCTTCAATACTGGTTGCTAGGCGGCCTGGGGCCCACTATATTTACTACATTTGCTTTCAATGATTGGCTGCCGGACATCCTAGAGCACACTATCTCTTCTTAAGTGCTGCATTGACGGGTCGCTAGGCAACGCAGGGCACACTATATCTTTTACAAGTGCTTGCATGATTGGTTGCTAGGCAGTTTATAGAGCCCTCTATATCTTCTACGAGTGCCGCTATGTCTGGTTGCGAGGCAATCTAGAGCTTACCACAATTGTGACTACATGGCTTCGAATGTTGGGTTGGCAGGCATGTTGAACTTACGACAATTGCTACTACGGCGGGTTCGCCGTGCATGGGTTCCCAGGCCTTCACCCAGCGGCTATGCATGGGGGGCGCGACATGCCATTCTGGCTTCCACCTCTCTGATCGGTTCTAGGCCATCTTGTGCCTTCCGCAATTGCTGATTGGTTACTAGGCAATGTTGAACTTACCACAAGTGTTTATGTACTGCTGGTACACTGTACAATGGTTCTAGGCCAGTTATGTGGCCGCTACATGGGGTTGCGCTTCAGGTGATTTATCCAACACGCAGAGGGCTACAGTTGGTGTGTACACACCGGTATTACCTGTATGGGTGGTGATATCATGTATTATGCACTGACCCGACAAGGTGTGCGGGGCCGGCTGGTGGATATATCCCCCATATGGATTTGTACACTAACTTTCCCCCTTCCCTATTCACTACCAGAGAGGGACGATCCGGGCACGCGTCCCGCTATAGGAATCTATAGTTCCACGCGTATTGTGCACATTATCTTCTCCCTATCCACTACTTGAGGGGGAAGCTGGGCCGGTAGGCCCACCTCCCTGGTGGAGGAGTTGACGGGGATCCCCAGGATTTGGTAGGTACTTTGTGTAATCTGCTAGTGGATGTCCAGGGGCAGCTAGACCTACCGGCATGCTACCCTGGCATTTTAAGTTATAAGCTAGCATTTGGTTTGTCCATCTGTAGGACGATGGACCGGGGATCCCCAGTCGACTTTGACAATAAACGATAGCAATATCTTCCACCACCTGATTGTCATGTGTCTTTTTATACTGCCGCAGTATTACATGTATGTCTACGCTCTGTGTGTGTACTAACTATTTCCTTTTATCTCCTGGTGAAGCAAGTGCATCCCTGCGTCCCTTATAGACGACGGCTCGGCGCCTAGCAGGGAGGAGAAATAAGGGACGTGGGAGGCCGCGGAATTCAGGCTTCCGCCCAGCCAGCTAATGGGGGGCCTTCAGCAGTCCAATGACGTGTGTAAGTGGGCGGGGCTAATGCCCACAACCCGGATCAAGTGCAGGGGACCCTCCTCTTTGGCTCGCCGGACTCGGGAGGTGTACAACGTCCTCCCTCATCCTCGGGTGTGCCAGGCGGGCCGCCCCTCCCGGCGATGTTTTACTCGTCTGATAATGTAAAGGGGAACGCATCCCTCTCCTCCGGCCCGGGCGTGCTCACTACATTTTTTTTTTCAGCCGAGCCCCGGGTGGTGTGCGGCGCTCACTGTTTCGGAGACCGCGTGGAGAGCGGGGTTGCCGGGCCTCCTGCTTCTTGGACGCACCGGTGAGTGTTTTGGGGTGTGAGCCCGGGGGGTGCAGGGGCGCAAGGCAGTACGGCAAATGTGCCCACGCCCATAGCTCAGCCCGGATTCCTGCGTCCCAACCCGGCTGGGTGTGTTGCCCGGCGGAGCATTTGGGTTGAGGGGTTGTATGGCTGCACCCATGTTATGCCCCCTCTATGCCTGCGTAGATCGGCACGGTGCCGGTAAGCATGAGTGCTTGCTTTGCCACGCAGTTCCTGACATGTGGGGCATGTTAACGGTTTTATTGTGTGGCTGCCCACTGTGTTACTGAACATGAGGCTTTGTACCATGCCTGTTTGGCCTCGCGGCTAGCAGCGGCCGTGTGCATCTGGGGCAAGTGAGAGCGCGTATTTTGCGGATGCCCGAAATAACTGTGTTTTCCACAATCGAGGACAAAACTATTAAATCACATAACTGTATGGGTTGGCGAATGTAACAAATGATTGATTTCACAATGTAACAAATGATTGATTTCACAATGTAACAAATTATTGATTTCACATGGACTCAGGAGAGAATGAGGGCTCGGCGGCCGTGTGTAAGCCTGCGGCTGCAGCTATCTGTAATTAATCAACCACAACTACTGGCGGCCATGGGGGCCTGCTGGGGCTGCTAATGTTAACCTGTTCATCGCTACGGTGCAGGGTGTGCCCCCTTTCAGTTTGCTCCGGCGGGGACATCACAGCCGCTGTTTACGCACACTGCATTTGCTGCTGCTGGACGTATTCTAGCATTGTACGACTGATTATTGCCCGTGATTTATTTTCCCTACGTAGGTTATTACATATGTATTATTAGCGAGGCTGTTTATATATGGATTCCTTTTCATTTTCGGTGACTTGAATGCACGGTAGTGCTGCCTATGACATCATGGCGGTTAACAGGAGAGGATCTACACTGTCCCTCGCTCTGCTTTGGATGTGCCAGACGGGCTGACCTGTGATCGATGTATTTTATAGTAGGACCAGTGCCTGCTTTTGTGCATTTTACATACCACGCATGGATGCACTGCCATGTGCTAACTTTGGGTTAACTGCATTTCGTGCTTAGTGCAGTGGCGGCGGTGCCACGTGGTGGCGCCATGTGCTGGCAATAGTTTGACCTTGTGCGAGGTGTGCCCGATAGGGCCCGCCACATAGCCCATAACGCATCATTGCCCCTCTATGGGGGTTCACATTAGGGTTCACATTCAGTTGGGTGCACCACACTCTCGTGGTCCGGCGGGGCTCCCCCCGCGAGGTATGGGAATTAGGAAAGTGAGGTAATCTCAACGAGTGTAGACGGCCGGGGGGGGGAATATCTCTGCGTAACGTGGACGCACAACTTAGCCCGCCCCCCCTCCCCCTTTCGACTTGTGATACGTCCCGCGGGGAACAGAATGGTTATTTATAGCAATGTGTACAATGCTAGCGGTTGCGTGTTACAAAATCTTTACGCTTCCGAGCGCGAGGTACGGCTCAATTTGCGGTGATTTCTGCAATGTTTTATTTTGCAATGTAACTTAATTTGTTCTACGTTATAGCGCATGTAGCTCGTGCTTACGTGGTTCTGAGCGCGGAATATGGCTCAATTTACGGTGATTTCTGCAATGTTATTATTAACCAGTTATTTTGGTTTCGTGTGCAAGCTCGAATCCCGCGGGCAGGCTTTGGTTTGCTAATTATGCTAGCAGGAGGCTACGGTGCCAGGCACATGGGGTGCAATTTATGCTCGTAGGACACGTCTGTGTTTTGTGCTGGCTCTAGATTGCCAGGCCCTGTGCGGTGTGGTTCTTTATTGTTCTTTACGTTTTTGGATCTACTGCTTGTGCACCTGTGTGTGCTTCTGCGAACACTTGGGCACACATGCGGGGGGCCTCTATGATTTGCATGCGCCATTCAGGCCATCATAGATTATACGCCCTATGACGGGGTTTGCATATTTTTACTCTATGTTAAACATTCTGATTTAACATTTGACGGGTGCCTGTACGGCCGCTGCTGGGTACAGTTAATTTTCGTTTTAGCCACAAGCGCTGGTTCGGCGGGTAGGGCTTTGGCCTTGATTCCCAAAAGCCGTGTGTTGAAATCGGTTTGATGATCTACAATGCTACAATGGTGAACTACAATGCTACAATAATCAGGAGAAATGCTTTAACCTTGGGCTTAATTGAGGTTGACACATGCTGGGGTTCTGTGCAGCCGCTTGGCGGTGTGTACCGCGGTCCGCCGTGGGAGGCTGCGGGTTTCTGCAGGGCAGCGTCCCCTTAAAAAGCATGACTAGCAACAGCAATGTACAATATGGATGACGTTCGACCTTAATGGGGGCTTTCTTCACATTACTGCCTAATGTTCATGACATTCCGAAACTTTAATGTTTATATATTTATACTACGTGTTCCGCAGTGTACCATCAACGGTATGCCCGCTCTGCCCCCTTCGCCACTGGTTTCTGCCGCGGGGGCGTTTTATTAGTTCGATTTCCTGCCGGCAAGCACAGACTCCCATCTGTCCTGTACTTTTTCCCCCTTTCAGCAAAAGACTTGAATTTTGGGCAATCCGCTGCCACCGCGTGGCCCAGCTATACAGCTCGTCTATGTTGGACACGAGTGGCTGGCCAGCAGCGGTATACGACGGGCTACTAAACAGCGTTGGGGTTTATGCCACAACGGCTTCATGTAACGCGTAGGATTGTTTCCCTGGTTATTTCTCACATGTGAAGCTACATGTGTGCAGACACGTTATTGCTGCCGGTGAGCTCAAGGGTTGCCCCCGGCTCACTGGTTGCAAGGCCAGTAATATTATTTTAGCACTACTATGGTACATGCCAGCTCACTGGTTACTGGGTATGTATCTGGGGTGACAATGGCGCTGGTTTTCTAGCCCAGCGAATGGTTTACTAGGTGTGTATACGTTCATAACATTTGCTGGTGTTTCCCAGCTCACTGGTTGCTAGGCACTGTAATCGCTGTTTCAATTTCTTCAATGATTGGTTGCAAGGTAATATAGGACCTATTGGAGATACTACAGTTGTTACTACAGTTGCGTTCAATGATTGGTTGCTAGGCCATCTAGGACCTTCTTTAGATACTACAATTGCTACCACAATTGTTTTCAGGGATTGGTTGTTAGGACAACCGGAAACTACTATGGACACTGTAATTACTGTTTCAATTTCTTTCACTGATTGGTTGCTAGGCGATATTGGACCTATTGGATATACTACGGTTGCTTACTACAGTTACGTTC
>JAUEJH010830100.1:0-11156 GCA_032275315.1 Desmognathus intermedius
TTTTTGCTGTGGGAATATACGCACACGCACTTAAGGTATGTGCTTTATCTCACTCCTTGGTCATTCAATTTGGAGCTCTTTATACTGTTTATACTTGCAAGTTGGATATATCAGATTTTTTCTGCCTTTCTGCAGTGTTTTAAACTGGTGCTCAAGAACACGCTGGTTACTTTGTAACCCCAGGTAATTATTACCTATTACCTCCTTCTCCTCGTTGGTGGTAACATGCACATTGGGTGTGGTACTTTGCAGGCATGTGCAAGCGTTTATTTTCATTTCGATCCTGTGTTGACGTGCTGTTGTTGCGGCCCTTTGTTACGCACTCGAACTTCTCGTAATAGTGTCAGATTTCCATTAACGATATTTATGTCTCTGTTATGTTTTTTCAATTTATACACATACAGGCCTTTGACTTGTAGGTTATATCATACATGACTTTTTCCATCTTCGGGTGATTGATTCGGGCCCTCTTCCATCCACCCATTAGCCTGACCAGATGCACTTTATTCACTTTGTACAAAACTGACTAAAATGGAGTATTGGCGTGAACGTTGTTTCTTAATAACAAATATATAAGTAACGTAGTATGTCAACTCATACAGATGTCTAATCTTGTTGTATTTTTTTGTTTCTTTTGTCTCCCTTTACATTGTATGTTTTTGCATTTCCTGCTTTTTTTAGCTCTTTTTAGATTTGAATTCGCCGATGTGGATGTTGTGTTTATCACTACTGTATTTTGTACTGTACATTCAATCATGTAATTTGATGTCCTGATGAAGGCCCTAGAATTCGAAAAAGGGCCGAAACAATTGTCGACAGCTCTTGTGAGCTCTATTGTATGACGATTAGAGACGGTACCTTGCAGGAAGGATTGTAAGCCTTCCACCATCCCCAGACATCCGACTCATTTCTGTCTGGAGATGTGAGAAGGCGAGGACAGGTCTCATCGTGTTAACGTGTCCTGTAATGTTTACTTAACGCTTTAGGCGTACGCACCACATGATTAATACTATTTCTATAGAAACAAGGCCGCTGTTGCCGTTCTTGTTTCCTGTCTTTTAACTTTTGTATGAATTGCTTCTTACGAGACAAATAAAATAATTCAATTAAAAATAGAGTTGCCATGATTTTTGCAGGGCTATAGTGATGTAAGGATTTGTATATTGATCAAGATTGCTAGCGCCTTACACTTTGTTGCTAGACTGACCCCCATTGTGGTTAAAGAATCAGTAGCACGACTCTTTTTAGAGTCTGTGGGTCCAGGTATTTTTTAACCTTTTTATGTTGGATTAGACACTGTACTCCTTTACTTCAATCTGTGTTGGGTCTGCTGTGATAAAAATGGAAAAATTGACCCTTAAAACGTATTCTTTTGACGAAATCAATAAACTAGTGGGCGATGCATCCCTGTTTGGTGACGATACCACTACGAATTCATTGGCACATCAATCCGAGATCGATAATGTGTTAAATTTAAAGAAACATAAAGTAAGAACTGAATTCCATGGTAAATTTATGGCTGAATATTTAAGAGGAAACATCATTCCGGATGGGATGATCGTCCGCAATACTCCTAGAGTTTTCGTCACATATAAACCTTATTTAACTAATTGGAGCCACATCGCTAACAAATGTTCGAGCGATTGGATGGCCCTAACAATCGAAACAGCATTGGAGCTCCTGTCACAAGAAGAAGCCGTAATTCTGGAGGAGGTGGAAAAAATCGCCAGTAATACTGCCATAGTTGAAGCCAAGAAAAAATTGGATGACTTGGAGAAATTTATCTCTGATTTCAAGGCTGATCTATTAGCACAGAAAGTTGATAAACTAAAAAAAGATCTTAAGAACTTTTCTAAAGAAAAGGCCTACCCATATTTGAAGGATGGCTTTTATCAATCAAATCAGACAAGACAAAATTCTTTCGCACAACAAAACCATTCGACGCCCAATAATTCTTTTAATAATAAACGTAAAAGACATAATTCAGGGCGCAAAGTCACCTTCAGTGGTTCTTCTAATGACAGCGGCTCTGATGACGAATCACAAAATCTCCAACACAAACGTCCTTTTTTTGGACGAGGTCACAGACGGGGCCGAGGTCAACGCGGCCCCCCTTTCCAGTATCACAATATGCAGACCAGGTCGAAGAACAACTAAATCCATCTAGTGTTTCATGTGATGTTAATATTCCAGCCAATGTTCCTGAAAATATTATCCCGTTAAGCCATTCGTCTGATCTAGAAATCCCCATCTTCAATATCTCACAACATATCTTGACAAAACCAGAGATTGAGATACTCAGTCATGGGCTCTCTTTCGTTCCTATCCAGGGGCATGACAAATTCCAAACTCGAATCGAATTGACCAACTTTTTTCGGTCTATTAGATTAAAAAAATTCTTTGAAGGACAACAATGCTTCCCACCCCCTAATGAATCAGGATTACATCCCCCCTCTGATTTCACCCCTTCTAACCTGCAGGTAGGCCCCGAGGTGTTAGCCTTTGAACAACTTGTGCTATTTGACCTAGACAATATGGAGAAAAAGAATAGAAGGAAGATTTTTAATATTTCAAAAGAGCAAAATGCTGCACTTAAAACTTTGAAATCAGATACTAGCATTACCATCAAAAGCGCTGATAAAGGCGGGGGAATTGTGGTTTGGGATACCAATCTTTATGAGGCCGAGATTTTAAAACAACTAAGTAACCTCGACCATTACCTTCCTTTACACCATGACCCCACTTTCGAGTTAATCCTTGAAATTAAATCATTGGTCAAATTTGCCTTGGATCACAATTGGATCAGCATTGCTGAGTCTAAGTTCCTCATTAATGAAGCCCCACAAATTCCATGTATCTATGTTCTACCAAAAATTCACAAAAATCCTCTGGCCCCTCCTGGCCGACCTATTATTTCGGGCATCGCATCTGTTCTCGAACCTCTTTCTAAATTCGTAGACACCTATCTTCGACCTTTTGTCCAGGATATGACATCGTATATCAAAGATACATCTGATATGATTAAAAAAATTGAAGGATACGAATTTAATCCAGCCCAAGAATGGTTAGTCACATTAGATATAGAAGCCCTATATACTAATATACCCCAGGAGGGTGCTTTACTCGTTTTAGAACATGTCCTGAATTTAAGAATACCTCCTTATCAATGTCCTACCGCATTTATTTTAGAATGCGCCCACTTGGCCCTTACCAAGAACTACTTTCTCTTTAATAAAGACATATTCCTGCAACGAAAAGGGGTTGCCATGGGTGCGACATTTGCACCTAGTGTGGCTAATTTATATGTCGCCAATTTTGAGGAACTCCACATATACCCCCCAGACAACCCCTTTCATATGAACATCAAAAAGTGGTCACGTTACATTGATGATGTATTCTTCATCTGGCATGGTAATGAAGATGGGATTCAAGATTTCTTACTATGGCTTAATTCGCGGGATCTAAATCTTCGTTTCACTGAGCATCATAACAATAAAGAAATTGCTTTTCTCGATCTCCTGATTAAGAATGATGGTGAACATATATACTTAGATCTGTATAGAAAACCTACAGATAGAAATACATTGCTCCAGTTCAACAGTTTTCACCCTAAACACATCAGAGAAAATTTACCTTTTGGCCAATTTATCCGCCTTCGTAGGAATTGTAGTACCCTGACAGATTTTGATACACAAGCAGAAATTTTAAGCGCCAAATTGCATGCCAGAGGCTACCCAAGCCATTTGATTCGCCGTGCCAGAAAGAGGGCGCGATTCAATCATAGAGAATGGTTGCTATCTGATGAATATGCTAATCGGAAAAGCAAAGACGACCAGATTGTTTGTGTCACCACTTATGACACCATGAGTGCCTGGCTTCGCCAAAGCATTTGTAAAAACTGGCGCGTATTAAATGTCTCTGAAACTGTACTACCTACACCACTATTTGCCTACAAGAGACAAAAGAATCTGCGTGATATCTTGACTCACTCTTATCGTGAAACTCTCCAACACACACTTACTAATAATCTGGAAAACCTCCTGAGTGTACCCCCCATTAGGGGTCATCATAAATGTGGTGATTGTGTAGCATGTGATCAAACTGTTGAACTGGATCAGTTTCACTTTGGACAACGTATTTGGACCCTTGATTCACACACTAACTGTAGAAGTACCAATGTTATATATGTAATCCAATGTCCATGTGATTTGTTATACATTGGAAAAACTACCCAAGAAGTCAGGATGAGAATTAGCAAGCATAAATCATGTATCAGATGCAAAACTGCAAATGCTCCGCTGGTTGAACATTTTATATCACTGAATCACTCTGAATTGGACCTTAAGTGGTTCGTTATTGAAAAAGTGCAACTGGGCAGAAGACGTGGGAACCTTAAATCCAAGCTGAGACGAAGAGAACAGTGGTGGATCTATACCCTGGATACAGTGAAATACGGCCTCAATGAGAGTATCGAATGGAAAGCACTGGCACGTGACGCAAGATCTAATAGATAAGTTCAGTCCACCAGATACTACCTCTCTTTTGACCTTCTATATCTGCACAGGTAGTTCAGTGTTGATGTTGTTTGCATTTTAAAGAACAACTAGATATCATTCACATACTATGAATGCATTGTACATTCTGTCTGCCATGTTGTTTCATCCACATTACATTATCTCTGGTACCCTGTATGGGTTCTCTGCCCCTCCCTGACGGATTAGTTGTGCAGTCCAAATGAGCTCCCCGCACGGGAGCTTATTTTTTGTTTTCCTGTTTATTTCCCCCCGATGGATTAGTCGTGCAGTTTGAATCAGTTTCCCACAGGACATTGCACTTACACCGGCACTATCCGGACACCAGCATGCTTGACTGTAATGATACAATCACAGACCTATATTGTTGCGACTTGACACTTTTTTACCATTGCGTGTGATTTTTCACATATGTTTAAATCATGCGCCTCCATTACAACAGGCGGAATTTTGCCCAAGCGGCATTTCTCTCGGCAGTGGATAACCGTTGCGGTTTGGGTCATGCGTTGTTGTGTTCCCAGTAAATTCTGACTTTAAATGTCTCTAGCAGATCTCCGCACATATTAGCAATAGATTTAGTTGGATCTGTGAGGATACGATGTGTTTGTATTTTTTGTTTGGGTTAGATACATGCATTTTCTGCATTAATTGTATCCTTTCAAGATGGCGGAGGCTTGTACCCTTTCCCCTTCCATTCACCTTTTGGTAGCTCCTCCCCTTGACCCGACGCCGGCTCCTGGCAGTGCCGTCCCTGTCACTATATCCACGCGGGCTGTTTCAAACGCCCTTCAGTCGCTACATGTACGCCGCTGTTGTCCATAAGCCGGGTAAGTGCTATTACCTTGTTGTTTAACACGCTTAGTTTTAGCCGTTTGTATTTCGTATTACTTCTCGCCGCGCCCCGTCGACACTGGGTCCCGTTAATATGTCCTCTTTGCACTTTACTGTTTGTAGATACAGCCTCCCTGTGCAATGTTGTCCGAAATCGGAGCGATGACCCATTAACCGGGTCCCAACAAAACCCCCCCCTTTTTTTGTTGTGGGAACATGCGCACACGCACCTAAGGTATGTGCTTTATATCGCTTCCTGGCTATTTAATTTGGAGCTCTTTATATTATCTATACTTGTAAGTTGGATATATCAGATTTTTTCTGCCTTTCTGCAGTGTTCTAAACCGGTGCTCAAGAATATGCTGGTTACTTCGTAACCCCAGGTAATCATTACCTATTAACTCCTCCTTCTCATCGGCGGTAACATGCACATCGGGTGTGGTACTTTTCAGGCATGTGCAAGCGTTTACTTTCATTTTGATCCTGTGTTGACGTGCTGTTGTTGCGGCCCTTTGTCATGCACTCGAACCTCTCGCAATAGTGTCACACTTCCATTAACGATAGTTATGTCTCTGTTATGTGTTTTTTCCAATATACACACATACAGGCCTTTGACTCTTAGGTTACATCATACATGACCTTTTCCATCTTCAGGCGATTGATTCGGGCCCCCTTCCATCCACCCATCAGCCTGACCAGATGCACTTCACTCACTTTGTACAAAACTGACCAAAATGGAGTATTGGCGTGAACGTTGTTTCTTAATAACAAGTATATAAGTAACGTAGTATGTCAACTCATACAGATGTCTAATCTTGTTTTATCTTTTGTTTCTTTTGTCTCCCTTTACATTGTATGTTTTTGCATTCCCTGCTTTTTTCAGCACTTTTTAGATTTGAATTCGCCGATGTGGATGTTGTGTTTATCACTAATGTATTTTGTACTGTACATTTAATCATGTAATTTGATGTCCTGATGAAGGCCCCAGAATTCGAAAAGGGCCGAAACAATTGTCGACAGCTCTTGTGAGCTCTATTGTATGACGATTAGAGACGGTACCTTGCAGGAAGGATTGTAAGCCTTCCACCATCCCCAGACATCCGACTCATTTCTGTCTGGAGATGTGAGAAGGCGAGGACAGGTCTCATCGTGTTAACGTGTCCTGTAATGTTTACTTAACGCTTTAGGCGTACGCACCACATGATTAATACTATTTCTATAGAAACAAGGCCGCTGTTGCCGTTCTTGTTTCCTGTCTTTTAACTTTTGTATGAATTGCTTCTTACGAGACAAATAAAATAATTCAATTAAAAATAGAGTTGCCATGATTTTTGCAGGGCTATAGTGATGTAAGGATTTGTATATTGATCAAGATTGCTAGCGCCTTACACTTTGTTGCTAGACTGACCCCCATTGTGGTTAAAGAATCAGTAGCACGACTCTTTTTAGAGTCTGTGGGTCCAGGTATTTTTTAACCTTTTTATGTTGGATTAGACACTGTACTCCTTTACTTCAATCTGTGTTGGGTCTGCTGTGATAAAAATGGAAAAATTGACCCTTAAAACGTATTCTTTTGACGAAATCAATAAACTAGTGGGCGATGCATCCCTGTTTGGTGACGATACCACTACGAATTCATTGGCACATCAATCCGAGATCGATAATGTGTTAAATTTAAAGAAACATAAAGTAAGAACTGAATTCCATGGTAAATTTATGGCTGAATATTTAAGAGGAAACATCATTCCGGATGGGATGATCGTCCGCAATACTCCTAGAGTTTTCGTCACATATAAACCTTATTTAACTAATTGGAGCCACATCGCTAACAAATGTTCGAGCGATTGGATGGCCCTAACAATCGAAACAGCATTGGAGCTCCTGTCACAAGAAGAAGCCGTAATTCTGGAGGAGGTGGAAAAAATCGCCAGTAATACTGCCATAGTTGAAGCCAAGAAAAAATTGGATGACTTGGAGAAATTTATCTCTGATTTCAAGGCTGATCTATTAGCACAGAAAGTTGATAAACTAAAAAAAGATCTTAAGAACTTTTCTAAAGAAAAGGCCTACCCATATTTGAAGGATGGCTTTTATCAATCAAATCAGACAAGACAAAATTCTTTCGCACAACAAAACCATTCGACGCCCAATAATTCTTTTAATAATAAACGTAAAAGACATAATTCAGGGCGCAAAGTCACCTTCAGTGGTTCTTCTAATGACAGCGGCTCTGATGACGAATCACAAAATCTCCAACACAAACGTCCTTTTTTTGGACGAGGTCACAGACGGGGCCGAGGTCAACGCGGCCCCCCTTTCCAGTATCACAATATGCAGACCAGGTCGAAGAACAACTAAATCCATCTAGTGTTTCATGTGATGTTAATATTCCAGCCAATGTTCCTGAAAATATTATCCCGTTAAGCCATTCGTCTGATCTAGAAATCCCCATCTTCAATATCTCACAACATATCTTGACAAAACCAGAGATTGAGATACTCAGTCATGGGCTCTCTTTCGTTCCTATCCAGGGGCATGACAAATTCCAAACTCGAATCGAATTGACCAACTTTTTTCGGTCTATTAGATTAAAAAAATTCTTTGAAGGACAACAATGCTTCCCACCCCCTAATGAATCAGGATTACATCCCCCCTCTGATTTCACCCCTTCTAACCTGCAGGTAGGCCCCGAGGTGTTAGCCTTTGAACAACTTGTGCTATTTGACCTAGACAATATGGAGAAAAAGAATAGAAGGAAGATTTTTAATATTTCAAAAGAGCAAAATGCTGCACTTAAAACTTTGAAATCAGATACTAGCATTACCATCAAAAGCGCTGATAAAGGCGGGGGAATTGTGGTTTGGGATACCAATCTTTATGAGGCCGAGATTTTAAAACAACTAAGTAACCTCGACCATTACCTTCCTTTACACCATGACCCCACTTTCGAGTTAATCCTTGAAATTAAATCATTGGTCAAATTTGCCTTGGATCACAATTGGATCAGCATTGCTGAGTCTAAGTTCCTCATTAATGAAGCCCCACAAATTCCATGTATCTATGTTCTACCAAAAATTCACAAAAATCCTCTGGCCCCTCCTGGCCGACCTATTATTTCGGGCATCGCATCTGTTCTCGAACCTCTTTCTAAATTCGTAGACACCTATCTTCGACCTTTTGTCCAGGATATGACATCGTATATCAAAGATACATCTGATATGATTAAAAAAATTGAAGGATACGAATTTAATCCAGCCCAAGAATGGTTAGTCACATTAGATATAGAAGCCCTATATACTAATATACCCCAGGAGGGTGCTTTACTCGTTTTAGAACATGTCCTGAATTTAAGAATACCTCCTTATCAATGTCCTACCGCATTTATTTTAGAATGCGCCCACTTGGCCCTTACCAAGAACTACTTTCTCTTTAATAAAGACATATTCCTGCAACGAAAAGGGGTTGCCATGGGTGCGACATTTGCACCTAGTGTGGCTAATTTATATGTCGCCAATTTTGAGGAACTCCACATATACCCCCCAGACAACCCCTTTCATATGAACATCAAAAAGTGGTCACGTTACATTGATGATGTATTCTTCATCTGGCATGGTAATGAAGATGGGATTCAAGATTTCTTACTATGGCTTAATTCGCGGGATCTAAATCTTCGTTTCACTGAGCATCATAACAATAAAGAAATTGCTTTTCTCGATCTCCTGATTAAGAATGATGGTGAACATATATACTTAGATCTGTATAGAAAACCTACAGATAGAAATACATTGCTCCAGTTCAACAGTTTTCACCCTAAACACATCAGAGAAAATTTACCTTTTGGCCAATTTATCCGCCTTCGTAGGAATTGTAGTACCCTGACAGATTTTGATACACAAGCAGAAATTTTAAGCGCCAAATTGCATGCCAGAGGCTACCCAAGCCATTTGATTCGCCGTGCCAGAAAGAGGGCGCGATTCAATCATAGAGAATGGTTGCTATCTGATGAATATGCTAATCGGAAAAGCAAAGACGACCAGATTGTTTGTGTCACCACTTATGACACCATGAGTGCCTGGCTTCGCCAAAGCATTTGTAAAAACTGGCGCGTATTAAATGTCTCTGAAACTGTACTACCTACACCACTATTTGCCTACAAGAGACAAAAGAATCTGCGTGATATCTTGACTCACTCTTATCGTGAAACTCTCCAACACACACTTACTAATAATCTGGAAAACCTCCTGAGTGTACCCCCCATTAGGGGTCATCATAAATGTGGTGATTGTGTAGCATGTGATCAAACTGTTGAACTGGATCAGTTTCACTTTGGACAACGTATTTGGACCCTTGATTCACACACTAACTGTAGAAGTACCAATGTTATATATGTAATCCAATGTCCATGTGATTTGTTATACATTGGAAAAACTACCCAAGAAGTCAGGATGAGAATTAGCAAGCATAAATCATGTATCAGATGCAAAACTGCAAATGCTCCGCTGGTTGAACATTTTATATCACTGAATCACTCTGAATTGGACCTTAAGTGGTTCGTTATTGAAAAAGTGCAACTGGGCAGAAGACGTGGGAACCTTAAATCCAAGCTGAGACGAAGAGAACAGTGGTGGATCTATACCCTGGATACAGTGAAATACGGCCTCAATGAGAGTATCGAATGGAAAGCACTGGCACGTGACGCAAGATCTAATAGATAAGTTCAGTCTACCAGATACTACCTCTTTTTTGACCTTCTATATCTGTACAGGTAGTTCAGTGTTGATGTTGTTTGCATTGCAAAGAACAACTAGATACCATCCACATATTATGAATGCATTATACGTTCTATCTGTCATGTTGTTTTATCTACACACATTAGCTCTGGTACCCTGTTTGGGCTCTCTGCCCCTCCCTCATGGATTAGTTGTGCAGTTCACATGAGCTCCCTGCATGGGAGCTTATTTTTTGTTTTTCTGTTTATTATTTATTTTTCCTCCTGATGGATTAATCATGTAGTTCGAATCAGTTTTCCATAGGACACTGCACTTACACCGGCATTATCCGGATACCAGCATGCTTGACTGTAACGATACAATCATAAACCCATATGTTGCGACTTGACACTTTTTTATCATTGTGTGTTTTTTCACATATGTCTAAATCATGCGCCTCCATTACAACAGGCGGAATCTTGCCCAAGCGGTATCTCTTTTGACAGTGGATAATCGTCGTGGTTTGGGTCATGCGTTGTTGCGTTCCCAGTAAATTTTGACTTTAAATGTCTCTAGCGGATCTCCGCATGTATTAGCAACAGTTTTACTTGAATTTGTGAGGATACGATGTGTTTGTATTTTCTATTTCGGGTTAGATACACATATCTTCCGCATTAATTGTATCCTTCCAAGATGGCGGAGGCTTGTACCTTTTACACCTTTCATTTATCTTTTGGTAGCTCCTCCCCTTGACCCGACGCCTGCCCCTGGCAGTGCCGTCCCTGTCACTATATCTACGCGGGCTGTTTCAAACGCCCTTTAGTCGCTACATGTACGCTGCTGTTGTCCAGAAGCCGGGTAAGTGCTATCATCTTGCTGCATAACACGCTTAGTTTTAGTCGTTTGTATTCTGTATTACTTCTCGCCGCGCCCCGTCGTCACTGGGTTTCGTTAATATGTCCTCTTTGCACTTTACTCTTTGTAGATACAGCCTCCCTGTGCAATGTTGTCCGAAACTGGAGCGATGACCCACTAATCGGGTCCCAACAAAAATAAAAACCAACCCCCCCCCCCCCCTTTTTTT
>JAUEJH010841182.1:0-11098 GCA_032275315.1 Desmognathus intermedius
CCTAGAGAGATGGGTGGAAGAATTTAAGATCCTCCACCCTACTCAAGGGGGCTTTAGAGCCGGCTCCTCTACTTCCCATCTAATATTTTCTCTAGAGTACATCGTTCAGAAATACTTGCAACTCAATGAGCGTGTCTATCTGTGTTTTATCGACTTCTCATCCGCTTTTTTTTTTTTTTTTTATCAATTGTTTTTTTATTAAAATTTTCAAGTTATACAAACCAATTCATATATGTACATTTGCGAGTATCATAGCATAAGATGAGACATACACAAAAACAAGAAAAAAACAAAAACAAAAACAAAAAAAACCCCGCCCCCCCAACTGCACCCACCCTAACCCACCCAACCCTTTACCACTCAGAATTGCATTGCGTGTCTAGTATGTCTAACAAACTGTTAGACAATAATACATTCCATTTATATTACAACTAACACAATATTCACCACAGACTAATCACATATATTCCAGTCATTCATCATCATCCTCAGGAGCATTGCGGGCAAATAAATAAGCTTTGAAATCTGCCCAAATGTCTTTCAGGGGACGTTGAGCGCCCATCATCATGTGTACCGTCTCATCTTGTGTGTTACAATAAACAAGATTATGCAGCCATTGTTTAACAGATGGTGTAATCCCCCTCATCCATTTTAACGCCACCAGTCGTTTTGCTGCCGCAAGGGCAAGCCATGCCCATTTACATTTTTCTATTGACATCACAGGTAAGTTGCACAAGAAAATTGTCAGCACATCATTTGTAATGTTCGCCTCACAGACATCTCGCATCACCTGTAGTACCTCATTCCAAAAGGGCATAACACTACTGCATTGCCATGCAACATGCAGGAAACCAGCTCCTTCTTGCCCACACCCTCTGCATAGTACACTAGTGTTTACTGCATACTTTTGTTGAATGCTAGGTGTAACATATGCTCGCATTAAAAATTTGTAATGAACAAGGCGCAAACGCATTGAACATGCCACTGTTTTAGATAAGAGACAAGCATTATACCAAACAATATCCTCTATTTCTGACTCCATATCTTGTTCCCATTTCATGCGTATGCGAAGTATCTGCCTGGGTAATTTGCTAAACAACAGTTTATACATTCGAGATACCAAGTGGAACACACCTTCATTTGTCAGTACTTGAGTTAATATCACATTTTCTGGAGGCTCAATTGGGAATGTAGACCATATTTTCTGTAAGCAATATCGCACGCGTTGCCATTTAAAGCTATTCATTAGTCCACCACCAGCTTGTTCCACAATGTCCTTACCATCTCGTATCTGATCATCCTCAAACAGATCATGCACCTCCATTAACGAGGTAGCCTCCCATTCGTCAAATTCCTTCTTGGACAATACCGTGTTTTTGTGCTGAAGGTGCCATATCGGAATATAGGGACTATAAGGAGATAATTCCCCATATTTTTTCATCATTTTCCTCCACACCACTACACTGATCTGCGCAGGGCCCATTAGGTTAGGAACTAAACTGTGTGTCATACATATGTATCTGCTGCTGTCATCCCCACCAAACCATTTTTTTTCTATTTGCACATGAACCTCTTTTGGGCTGTCACACATCCATTTTGTCACGTGATACGCATTAGCTGCGTAGTAATACCTGAGAATGTCAGGCAATGCAAACCCTCCTTGATCATACGGGAGTACCAAAGTATCATGTGCAATTTTAGGTGCCTTGCCCGCCCATATAAATTCTAGAATTTTCGTGCGACAGTTTTGGAAGAAGGTTATGGGGATATCTAGGGAAGCATTTTGTAATATATAAAGGATTTTTGGTAACCACACCATTTTTACCACGGCAATTCTGCCCGCCAGAGATAAAGGTAAGTTACGCCATTTGCGTGATTTGGTCTCAATGTATGACAGTATCGGAAGAATATTAAGTTCATAAGACCTATCCGGGTTTTTGGAGATGTATATACCTAGGTATTTGAAGTTGTCGTGTTCCAGTTTTATAGGTACCTGCCAACTTTCCACTTTAGGGGGTACCCCCAGCGGGTATACCACAGATTTCGTCCAATTTATATTAAAACCGGAAACCCTGCCATGCTCCCCAAGAACCTGCATTAGCAACTGGAAGTCAATATCTGGCTTCTGCAAAAAGACTACTAAGTCATCAGCATACATTGCAGCAATTGACTCAATCCCTCGTACCGTAATCCCTTTATGTATCATAGTTTTCTGCAAGTAAAGTAGCAAGGGTTCAGCCACAAGTGCAAATAATAAGGCTGATAACGGACATCCCTGCCTGGTTCCCCGTCTAATTTGAAAGGAAGTAGAGGTGAGGCCATTGACGCGTACTCTGGCTTTCGCCCCAGTGTATAATAGTTTAATCCATGATATTATATTATGCCCGAAACCCATTTTCCGTAGGACCGCAAATAAAAACGTCCAGTCTACGGAATCGAACGCCTTGGAGGCGTCAAATGAGATGATTGCCGCCTCAGTCTCTGTGGGAACTCCTGCCATTACTGTAAATAGTCGACGAATGTTGGTGGAGGTGGATCTACCTGGAACAAACCCCGTTTGATCCGGGCCCAGTAGTGACGTAACATGTGGAGTGATACGATTGCTTAACAGTTTGGCTAATATTTTGAGATCTGAATTAATAAGGGACAATGGCCGATAGGAACCACATTCAGTACTTAGAGTGTTGGGTTTAAGCAGTAAAATAATAAGTGCCTCATTCAAATCCCCTGTCCAACTCTCTACCTCACGAGCGTGTGTGTACAAAGCCAATAATCTAGGGGCCAACAGGGTATGATACTTTTTGTAGAAATCTATGCTAATTCCGTCGTGTCCCGGTGCCTTCCCATTTGCCAATGACAGGATAGCCTGCGTTATCTCTTCACAGGTAATATCAGCGTCTAAGCTTGCTCTACTGTCAGCATCCAAGGAAACTATAGGCAGGCGACCCAGATATTCATTCACCTCATGTGCATGACCAGCGTTACGCTCCTCATACAACGAGGTATAGTATTGTCCAAAAATCTCTAAGATTTCAATTTCATTTGTGTGTGAACTACCTCTGATATCAGTAACGTTTGAGATCACGCAGGGCCCCCTATCATCCCTCAGCAAACGCGCCAAAACACTGCCGGATTTGTCTGAGAGCCAGTATCGACGTGCAGATGTATATTTACCTGAGCATGCCAGCTCCATATCTACCTGTGCCAGGTACTTCTCACGCTTCTCCAGTAGTTCCCCCAGAGTCTCCTTACAGCCAGTACTATAATATTGCTCATCCAACTCTATGAGGTTTTGTTCCAATATTTGTAGCTGTGCACGCACGGCTTTGAGCACTCCCCATTCTTCACTCATCATCACACCTCTTATATAACATTTAAAGGCTGCCCACTGCGACAGCGGTGAAGCCTCTGTTGTATCGTTAATTGTAAAGTATTCTACTATGTGTTTGGTAATGGATGTTACAAACTCTGCATCTAATAGTGTGTCCGCCTTAAATCTCCAGAACGGTTGTTTACGCGGCACCTTATTCCATTCGATGGTGATGTGAAATGGGCTATGGTCAGATATTGCCCTGGGTTCCAGGAAGGTATCACCAACATACGGTATCAAGGATTGCGAAATTAAAAAGCGATCTATCCTAGAGTAGAGATCATGTACTGCAGAATAATACGTGTAACCCCCATGTTGCGGATGAAAGAACCGCCACACATCAATCAGATTATATAGTGCCATGTATTCTAAAGTGTTTTGTGCGCTGGACGTGATTGGTTTTGCCACTGTAGACGAACGGTCTAGCACTGTGTGCAGCACATAATTGAAGTCACCCCCTATAATCCAATCTATTGCTGCCCAAGCAGATAGTTTTGTAAACAATTCATTCACAAAAGGGGGACTATCAAAATTGGGTCCATATACATTTAACAATACCACTGGTCTCTCATGTATTCGGCCCACAACCAACACATACCTCCCTTGCGTATCTGTCGACAGGTGAGTGACCACCAATGGAATCGTTTTAGATATAAGTATGCAAACACCCCTGGCACCTCTGGTATAGGATGAATAAAAAGCTCTCACATTCCACACATGCTCCAATTTTTTATGTTCAGTGTCATCCAAATGTGTTTCCTGTAAAAAAATCACATTCAAACGTTTATTTTTGCACCATTGCCACACCCGACGCCTTTTCGATATGCAATTAAGTCCTCTTACATTCCAAGTTAATATGTCAAGTGATGCCATTTGCTTTCCAGAGCCCTACAGTTATCGGCGTGTTCCCATCACACATAATACATACTAACCACTGTACAACCACACCCTTCCATACATATATAGACAACCTTACACACTTCGCATCTGAGTGTCCCACCCCCAGACTCCTACCCAACTCAGGAGTCTTGAACCCCATAACATGCCACAGCGAAAAAACAAACCAACACATAACAATAGCGCTGTGGTATTTCCCATTAACCTTAATTATCTGCATGGAGTCACGTTAATCGCCCCGCCCCCTGCCGGGTTCCAAAGCAGAGTGCGCCGCACCTCCGCTCCCTGCATTTATTTAACCATCCACCAATATCTATGTTTTATAGCTATGTTGAGGCAGTCTGGTATAGAGCGTCTGAGCTACAATGTATCACGGCTTCGCTTCCGCTCTGCCACCATCTTGCATGTGGCGAGTCTGATTGTTTACTAAAATAAACACTCGCTCTGTATGCCCATTGTCGCGACGTATCCGCTACATCCAAACAAATAAACATCACAGAGCAAGTGTATCTGCATTCAAAAACACATGCAGCGCGTCAGGTCCGTGCACACAAACATTTTCTAAAAGTGACAGTACACTCACCAGATCGTACCTGCAGCCTCGTCCCCAGAACTAGGGGGGAGCTGAAAGGCATGCGAGCGATAAGTACACTTCCTCTGAAAGCGCCATTTTATACATCGTGAGGGCCCGCGGCCCGGAAATATCAAAGGCGCCATTTCCCACAGCACCGCATGTAGCGACGTGCGCGAAATGAAGAATCAGTAGCGCCATCTTTTCCATAGTTGATCTTAACATTAATGGCAGCCAAAAGCGTTATAGTAAACAGTGCCCGCTACAATTATGAACTTTGCACATCCGTACTACAGCTCCCGGTACAGGAGATAAAAGGAAATAAAAATAAATAAGAGAGAAAAAGCTAAGCAATAGAGCACAGTAAATATATCAGAAGGAATAAGGAAAGAGAAGGAAAGACAGAACACACAAATATTTCCACATATGCCCAGAGTACAGTTTTCAATCGCCTGGTACGTCTGTTCTCGGCTCTTGCAGCATGTCATTCGGGCCAGTTTTCAGCGTTCTCTCCACAAAGTCCCAAGCGGCCTTCGGTTCTGTGAAGAAGTGCGCAGCATTATTATGTATGATTCTCAATCTTGCTGGGTGGAACATCGCGTACGGCACAGCTCTTTTGCGCAATTCAGCCTTCAGGGAATCAAACCTCCGTCGCTGCTGCTGTATTGCTGGGGTAAGGTCTGGAAAAAATGAAAGCTTGTGCCCTTCATGTTGTATGTCACCCTGCACCCTCGCAGCCGCCAATAGTGTATCACGGTCACGATAATTGAGCAGCTTGAGGATAATCGCACGCGGCGGTGCCCCAGCAGGCGGTCTACGGGTCAGGGATCTGTGCGCACGCTCGATCACGAAGTGATTAGAAAACACGGCATCTGGCAGCAGCTTAGGCAGTAAGTCTTCCAGAAAAGCTTCCATTTGTTGGCTCTTCACAGATTCTGGCATCCCTATTATCCTGACATTGGAGCGCCGATTCCTCCCCTCCAAATCATCTTGCGCTGCTCTAAGTTTTGCCAGCTCAGCTTCATACCTGTCAGAAGCCTGTACTAGATCCGGTATCTTAGACTCCACCGCCTCGAACCTATTCTCTAGCTCTCGGTGCTTTTCAGATATGCTGTCCACATGTGCCTGCATCAGACCGATCTTAACTGCCAATGTTCCAATTTGTTGTGACAGGTCACCTCGCATCTCCTGCATAGCCGCTAGCAAGGTCTGTGTTTCAGGGGAAAGAGGTGTTGCATCCAGTACCGCAGAACCACTCGGTGTGCTCACGGCCGGTAACGCGCCGGATCCCGTAGTTCCTTTGCCGCTCGCCGCCATTGTCACTTGCCGCTTCTCCAATGCCGTCGCACCGCAGTCTTCCAGCTTCTTTTGTTTCCTCTCCTTCACCGGCATCCTCGAGTACACCACCTAGTAGTTAGAAATTCAATTTCTCTCCTTTATTTTTTGTGGATGGAGAAGGATTTAATTAGGCCAATGTACAGAGCGCGCACGGAGCTGCAGTGCCCACGTCCACTCAGCAGCGCCGCATCACGTGACTCAACACTTTTTCCTTTTTGAAATTATGTTCTTTATCACCGTTGCTTAGAAATATAATTTTATCTGATGTTGCTAATGTTAAATATGTTCCTTTTGGAGAAAATAAATCTCTCACACGCATCACTTTTAAGCAGTCCACAACGTCAGATTTGATTTGGAAACATGCTGTGTTTTTTCTTTCCAAGGGGGTCGAAGTATTCCAAGTACCTCTCCCAAGAGCTGTATTAAGTAACGTTACACCATCATCTAATACGAGAAAGGCTCCTGTTAAACGCAGGATCTCTTCGCCCCCTCGGGCTTTAGAGTCCACCAATTCTAAAAAACCATGCAACTACATGCAGCTCACGCCGGGACAATTGCCTGAATGTCCTGAGGATGCTATGCTAGGAGAGCTGTCTGATGAAAGCATTTTAGAGAGAGTGTCTAGTTCTGTTTTGTCTCTTTGACCCTTTAACCCCTAGTGTGGATCTTCTCAAAGAAAATGCTGTCTCTTTTAAAGCCATGTCATGGAATTGTTCCGGTCTAAATAAAATATTGGTAAAAAATGTATTATTGAAAGATTTTGATTTCATTTTCCTACAGGAAACTTGGCTACTCTCCCCTGTTCCCCTAGACGGTTTTATGGGGTTCTTTCAGAATGCATCTCCCACGACTATGGGTCACAACTCCGGGGGCCTGGCAACGTTAATAAATGTTAAAACCGGCTGGCTGGTGACCAAAGCCTGGGCCGATATACCTGGTGTTCTCTGCCTGCTGGTTACCGTCACCGACCCCCTCGGTGTTCCTTCCACAAACTTCCTGCTAATCAATGTATATCTTCGCCCGGCATTACTTAATACCCCGGGAGACTCTAGATTGCTGAAAGTTTTTGAAATGCTGCTTTCTGATCTAGTAAGAGATCACCCCAATATTCCCATCATATGCGGTGGTGATTTCAATACTAAATTGGTTTTACCCTCCCTTTTTGATGAATGGGAGGATGCACACCCTAGTATTCCTCCGTGGAACTTTAATCATTTTTCCGGTTCCCCTGTCATCACCTCCCATGCAAAGATCCTACGGGACATTTTAATCATGTCTGACGTAATGATCTTGAACGGTCGTGTCCCTGGACACGTGCTTGATGATTTCACCTTTAAAAGGGGCACTGCAAGATCCACTATTGATTATTTTATGATTTCTCCTTTGCTTTTTCCTTTTATTCGTTCCTTAGAAATATCATGGAATGAGCTGAGTGATCACGCTCAGCTAATTCTTTCCATTGTGCTTCCTATTTCTGCCCCTATGGGGCAGGGTGCCTTGCGCACTCCTGTCCTTATAAAAAACAAACTCCGGACTATCATCTCCCCAGAGCACCAGCGTCGTTACATTGGAGCACTCGAGGAAGTGTCTCTTTATTCTTTCACTAATTGGGGCCCCGCAATGAACGTCTACGAATCTGCTATCATCTCCACTCGTGATGTTCTTTCTTACAATTACCATAAGAGGAATTCCATCAATATGATTCTAACCAAGGACCAAACCCCTTGGTTTGATAAGGAATGTAAGACTGCGCGTCGCAATCTTTGGAAGCAATATTACAATCAGCTGTCCAATAATCTGGCAAAAACAGATTATCTTTTAGCGAAGAAATCTTACCGCAGTCTAATAACTAGGAAGCGCTACACTTGGTTTCAAGACAGAGGATATTACATCGAATGCTTGTTGGCTAAATCTGATTATGCTTCCTTCTGGAGGATTATTAATTCTCTAATTTCCGACTCTCCTCTGTCTGCCCCTATAGCCCTAATTACTGAGCCCAACTGGGCTAAATATGTTTCCACACTATACAATGCCAATCCTGATCCCAATTCTTTAATTAGTGATAATCGCTGTATTGAACCTCTTAATATTAACTGTGACCATAATAGAATCTTTAATCTAATTATGGCTCTTAAACCATCACGCGCCGCCGGTCCTGATTCAATTCCTCCGATCTGTTTTAAATTTCTCCCTTCACTCTGGGCTGATATTTTAATGTCTACTTTTAAGTTCACTCTCTCCCAACACACTCTCCCGGATTCTTGGAGAGGTTCAATTCTTGTACCCATCTTCAAGAAGGGCGATATGCAAGACCCTTCATGCTACCGCCTTCTTGCCATGCTCGATACACCAGGCAAACTTTTCGCGAGACTACTTCTTGATGAGCTAACAGCGTGGACCGTTTCCCATAAAGCCCTCCCCTTATCTCAAACGGGCTTTCGCCAGGGATGTAGCACGGTGGATAACGCTTTGATCTTGAACCTGCTCATCGAAAAGTATGTCTCTAAAAAAAAGTACCCTCTATATGCTTTATTTGTGGACCTTGAAAAGGCCTTCGATTCAATTCCTCGTGACAGACTCTGGGCCAAGCTGCGGCACTTGGGCGTGCCTGCCCCGTTGATCAAAAGCATTTCCTTACTTTATTCCAATACGTGGGTACAGGTTCGGTGGGGTCCTGAAGACCAACTCTCTCGGCGTATTAACACAACTTCAGGATTAAAGCAGGGGTGCGTTCTCGCACCCCTACTTTTTAATCTATACATAGCCGACCTTCCATCCTACCTAGATAATACCGCGTTGCTTGCCCCTCAAATGGGTAACTTGAGAATCCCTATTCTCACTTATGCTGATGACACGGTACTTTTGAATCTAACGCCTACGGGGCTTAAAGACTCTTTTGAAGCTCTTTGCTCCTACTGTGTGAGCAATGGTTTAAAGATTAATCGCCTCAAAACCAAAATCCTCTCTTTTGGCCCTACTGCTTCCCAAAGATCACTTCTCTCCTCAATAGGCTCGATTGAATGTGTGGAGCAGTTTAAATATCTGGGGCTTAACTTTTCTAAAAAAGGCAATTGGAACTTTCACTTGTCTCAAATAAAAGTAAAAAGTAGATGCATTGTAGGTGCAATAAATCGGATTAAACATCAAATTGTCTTTACTGGCATTAAACCCTTAATCACCCTCTATAATGCTAATTGGGTAAATGCATTACTATATGGCGTTGAAGTATGGGGTGCTGCACAAAAACTGGAATATTATCCTTGGGATGGTTTTTTCTGGAAGAACATCCTCAATTTACCCCAGTGCACCCCAACGCCTGCTATTTTGTTGGACCTAGATCTTTTGCCAATTCAAGCTAAAGCCGAGGTTAGATTTCTGAATTATTTTAGAAAGGTGGTGTTGGCTTCCTCTGAGTCCCTTGTTCGCCATTGTTTAATGGATGCAGCAGTTAGTGACTACCGATTTGGCTATTTTAAACATCTTCACGAAATATGGACCAAATTCGGGCTTAGCACCTCACTGCTGGATCCTCTTCTCAATTTTGAATCCCTAAAGGATATTAATGTTAAGGCTCTCTCGATGTCATATCACTTTTCCTATTGTATTACTCATTGCAATAACCTTGTAACTTTGTTTCATTTTAACAAAATCAAAACGCATAAAATCTGTGAGCCATATCTCCTACATTGCGAATCTTTGTCTATCCTACGTACTTTTATGAAATTGAGATTAGGTCTCCTTCCTAACAGAAACACTGTGAATGTCTCCAATCAGACCTCTACATGTACAAATTGTTTAGATGTAAAAGATGACGTAATACATCTTTGCACTAACTGTAACCTGACAAAAGCTTTACGCACTCAGTGGCTTGCTAAATACTTAAAACATGACTTTACTGTTGATTTTCATGATCTACTAAATGAATCGATTCATTGTGATTTAGTTAGGATTTGTATTTTCTTAGCTGCATCTTTTAAATTAAGAAATTGGATAATTTGAATTTTGTTTTCAATCGCTGCAAACTTATTGCATGGAAAAAGGATTTGGAACAAACATGTAAACTTCATGAAACTAAATTCCTGCCATGGCTGGACAAAATGGATCAATTTAAAAATGTTGGTTTGCTAAATTTTCCACCACCGCTCATCCATAGTTTACATATGACAAAGTGAATGGACCACACAGTTGAGATTATACCTAGGCCTTTAACACTGCATTTGCACCAGGACTGTATAAGATCTCATCTAGCCATAGATTGGAGCACCATCATAGGCATAGTCATTTTTGACATTTTCTGAAACAGAGCTTAGACACAGCTACATATGGGCGGCCCACGCGGGCTCTTGAATAGACATGAGCCATGCAGTGAGACTTTGGTAGATTTGGCTCCATATACCAAACTGAATGATCAGCCAGGTGAGCTAAAAAATAGACACTGAAAATGAAGACTAAGTTTACATTTATCAAGACCACGTGTCTGGACATATTTGATCTTGCTTGAATACCACTCCAACCACAGTACCTGAATCTATGACAGCTGGTTACATATAGTTCACTTTGCCTATGGGCTTCAATGGTGCTTCAGCAAGTAAAGTAGATAGACTCTAAAAAAAAAGATACCTGGAAATTAAAGGGAAAAAAACCTGTGTCACGTATCTTGAAATCTTTGAAAATGTCCACGCGGCTGTGAATCTACCTGCAGAACATCAGGAATCGACTCTAACCAGCCTTCCCACTGCGAAAGCCAAAACATCTGTACTGTGAGACAATTTAATAGTGCCTCCAATTTTGCACAAGTCATTTGATTACTCTGCTGATAGTTTTTGTGCGGCGTTTCATAGCCATATTTATAATATTTATTAGCCCTAGCCTGCTGTGACTCATTTTTGGGACAGGGCATTATCCCTTTAATTCCAGCGGGG